>JAHWXV010501996.1:0-10444 GCA_024586415.1 Phrixothrix hirtus | reverse complement strand
AAACGTAAGCCAAATATTTAAAAAAATATAATACATTTTCCTGTTCATATTTTTTAATAGAAACAAATTCTACCAATTATTTATGGTAGTAAAAGTTTAATATATATATATATATATTGTGCAAGAAAAGAGGATGGTGTCCTATGACTTGCTGATTTTTTAAAAATTCGAAAGGAAAATCTAAAGAGTTCTATTACAGGCAAATTAGCTTGTTTTCGCTAACATATAATTCAAATCGAAATTATAGTTTTACACAGGCAAACTGGGATGAACAGGTATCTTATTTATTCAAATAGAAAGCTGAAGTCTCTACTCACAAATAAGTTACAACTTTATTGTACAATTTTTAAAACGCGTTTCTATAATATACTAGATTATAATAATAATAATAAGTTTATTCATCTAATCGATCATGTTTCACGACATAGAACAAGCCAGAAGTACAAATACAAATGCAAAAAGGAATATTACAAAATATTAGAAGTTAAAAGCTAAAAATTCGTCTATGGAGTAGAAAGCATTTTGAAATAAAATATCTTTAATGCTGTTTTTAAATAGTTTAACATTATCACATGTTTTAAGCGTCTTTGGTAATTTGTTGTAAAGTAATGCACCCATGTACCAGGGACTTAACCTAAATAATTAAAGCCAATGCTGTTTATATTATAATAAAAGCTGTCCATGACGGTTATCTTAATTGTGGTGTTTATTTAATAATTCAAATTCATGTAAGTTTTTTTTAGCATATAGAAGAATTTCTAATAGGTACATGGAAAAGTTGAAATTTTTTGTATAGAAAATATAGCTTTATAAGATTGACGTCAGGATAAAGCAAATATTGAACGAATAGCCTTTTTCTGTAAACGAAAAATTCGCTGCGAGATAGCGGCATTTCCGCAGAAAATTAAGCCATACCTGATGAGAGATTCCATGTTAGAAAAACAAAACATCTTTACGGCGTCAGTGTTTACCAAACTTCGAAGTCTGTTTATAGTAAAACATGCATTTGAAAGTGTTATGCAAACATCATGCACACGAAACTTCCAATTTAATGAAAGGTAAATTTTAATACGCAAAAGTTTAAAATTTGTGACTTGAATAACAGATTTACTTGCAAGTTTTATAAGATGACTTGAAGTAGTTTGAAGCAAGCGGATGAACTATTAATGAAGCGATGTTTTCAATATTCATAGTTAAATGATTTTTAGTAAAAATTTCCTGAAGTTGTTGAAGATTTAAAAGGGCCTGATTTAATATTTCTCTCTCCGAAGAGCAACTAATTAGTAGTATGATTTCATCTGCATAACGACAAAAATTGCGCGAAAGATACTCATTTATGTTGTTTATGTATAACAAGAACAGTAAAGGGCCAAGAACACTACCTTGGGGTACACCATTGTCTAGCTCTGGTTCACTAGAATTGCAATTTGATTACCTAACATACTGCTTCCTATTTTTTAAATAAGACCTAAGTAAATCGTTAATTTTTCCGCGCAGACCAAAATATTTTAGTTTTTCTAATAGTGTTTCATGATTAACAGAGTCAAATGCCTTTGACAAATCTACGAAAATTGATAAATTTTGGTTTCCTCCTATGTTTAAGTTTTCATAATTACTCTCATCAAATTTTCAAGAGCGGTGATAGTTGAATGCTTTTCCCTAGAACCATGCTGATTTGTTATTAAGATATTAAATTCTTGGAGATAGTTTAAAATTCGTAAAACTAATAACTTTTCTATAACTTTAGAAAAAACTGACAATATAGAAATGGGACGATAATTTTATAACAATCGTGAATCACCTTCTTTGTAAAGCGGAATTACTTTAGCGATTTTTAAGATATCTGGGAAAAGCGCTTGGTTTATATATTCGTTAATAATATAACACAATGGAGTTATAATGTACCCAAAACACTTTTTCAGAAATCTAGAGGAGGCAACGTCTACACCAGAACTGCTTTTAGAAGTTAGAGAGTTGATAATTGATAATTATTCAGTTAGTAAAGATAATGATGATTTCTGAATAATAGTGTTACTAGACACATGTGCAATATTTTTTTGTAATGGCGATTTAATCGCAATATCTGAATTAAAGTTTTTAGGCATGTTTACAGAATATTCATTTAATTTGTTTGCTATGACAAGAGGATCTTTGATTAAAATATTATTATTTAACATTTCTTCTTCGGTAATTGAATTATTTTTATTTATTTTTAAAGATTTATTAACTATTTTCCAAGCGTCTGCGGTGTTTACTACGTTGCTCTTGGTCTGTTAATAATAATTAATCGGGTACCGTGCCTTAACTTTAAAGAATGTAGCAAACATAATAATTAAACTGTTTATAAAATTTCGTATTTTAACGGTGGTTTCCACCTGTCAATTTTTTCAAAAAGTCGAATACCTTTCTAAAAATTATAAAAGATTATACTTTAACTGTACCTTGCGTACTTATATTTAGGTTTGGATGAGCCAAAACCAGATTAAAGTTTGAACAAATATTTATTATATCAAATATAAATGAACGATATACATATATATACACAATTTTTCATTAAAAATAAAATTTTAAAACCAATGATTATCAATTTTTCTAATATCAGGCCGTTCACCTTTGTTACGTGATTTTCGGCGTAATATTAGCAACTTAGCGAAAAATAATAAAATTTAAAGTCTTGTTAAAATTATTTAAATGAACGCAAATAAAAATTTTACTTCTTCACTGGTTTAATAGTGTTTGTAAATTTTCACTTACGTGACGTCCAATTTTCTTTAGTAAATGTGACGTTTAGCAAGCTCGCAAATTCGGATTATTGCGTGCTTTTCTTGCTGGCTCTGGTGAATAAGAACTACCAAAATTTCTTTGATCTTGGAACATGTATTTTTACTACCTGGTGCTGTTTTTGGAAATGACGTCTTCGCTGGACTTGTACCGGTAGTTAAGATACCAAGAACTATTTATCAATTAATCGATTTCTTTATCATACACTGGACTTACAACACTTGAATTGAAGCTGGAACCTAAAGACCTCGATTTCTGATGGTACAGGATCTTTTATAATTTTTCGTTTCCATGACTACAAAATTTGTGCAAAGTCCTTTTAACCAATACTGTCTAAGGGTTTTAAAAGTTTGTCTGTTTCTGTCTATTACAGAATACGTTAAACTTCCCACGGCTTCTAACGATATTCTTAAATATTTATTGGGGCTGTTAAATTTTATTTGTATCCGTTTGAATTTCTTTATAATAACCTTTCAAACTGGCGCCATGCACTAATCGAAACTTTAACCCTTGCTTTTATTTAAAATGCAAATATTTAAGAAAATATTTTAACCTTTGAGTACTATTTAACACACTATAGTATTTTCTTATGTTAATTTTACGTTAATTAAATTAATTAATGAATGTGTAATGAACAGCGGTTTTATTGGATGCATTTTTATTTTTATTTTCAAAATACTTTCCATTTGCTAATGCTAAATTTTGTTTATATATTTTTTTATATTTCTTGTAATAATCAATTGATAACAAACCATCTTTATGACAAATAAATACATATTTTAAATTCGACGCAGAAATCTTCAAACCTTTAGCTAACCGTGGTTTTGTAGGAATAATGTGCTGCTTCTTAGCTAATTTAAATGATACCATAAAATATTTATTAATAGTATTTAAAAAATAAGCGTACAGTTCATTCGCTGCACTAAAATTGTATAAATTAGCCCATGGCTCATTTGTCAAGTAGGTAACAAAACAATCAATATTTTTTTGTGAATATGATATAGGTATATCATATTTTGCAAGTGCAAAATTAGATCTAACATTATTGCACATAAAAGTAAGTTTTTGACTAGAATGATCCGATAAGCCATTAAATACCATATTTTTATCGCTAAGTAGATTGTTAAAATTTATGTAAATGTAATCAATCCCCGAACTACTTACAGAAGTTGTACGAGTTGGTTCATTAAAAACTGTTTATAAACCATAGGATGACATAAGGTCAAACAACCTCGTTCTTACATAAGAATCCGTCATAACATCAATATTCAAATCGCCACATAATATTAATTTGCGATACAAGTCTTCTTTATTCAACTTGAACAAAATATTATCCAATTGTTGAAAAAATGTATTTATAGTAACACTTATTGAAATTGGCGATCTGTAAATACATAAAACACAAATATTTAAATTGTTTAAAGATATCTTGACAGCCGCGCATTCCAATACCTTTTTAATGCTATACTCGGACATATAAATTAAATTTGATGCCGTGTAAATTGATTTCACATAGGTTAAAACACCACCACATTTAAAATTAAGTCGACAGTAGTAACTAATTAAGTTGAAACCAGTTATAATGGAATAACATATTTCTTCGTTCTTAAGAAAACTTTCAATGACACACAGAACATGTACATTTGCATCCGTCAACATAGTTACTATCAAATTAAATTTATTTTTAATTCCTTGAATATTTTGATGTAGAGCAGTAAATGCTTTTATATTTTTACTATTGATAAAAACTTTCTTAGCATGTAACACCGTACAATTAACGCTTTGAAAACTGTATAGCTAAAAAATAGAACCCTAAATAAATAAACCATTCCACTTCATACATTTCAAAGAAAACTGCTCAAGTACTATTAATTTAAATTAGTCCTTTGAGTGATTAAAATACGCTTTTGGACGGGCAACTAATGTTTTAGGTACTTTTATGTTTCATAAAATTAATTCCAAGATAACTATTTATCTACTTTTATTGTTTTTGTATTTATTTGCATCTTAATCTTTATAAATAGCCTTGACGAAATGATAAGGATGTTATTATTTCCGATATATTATATTCCAATGTTCACATTGGAATAACAACATACGAGAAAGTATCATGAATTATTCGATTTACAGAAATCTTTGTACTTTAGTAGAACAGCTGTGACACGAAAAATAATCGCATGTTTATTATGCTTTCTACATTTATATATGACTTCAAAGTTAAAACGGTGTCTCTATTTGTTTCCAGCATAATATCTATGTTATGAGTATATGACCAAAAGAATTAAAAATTTTATTTTACTAGAAAAAATAACTGTTCCTTTCGCGAGTCCTGCAAATACTAGTATATTTATAATATTATAAACAGATTATTTCATATGAATTTATCCTATATAAGTACTTGGTCTAAAAGTTTCAATTTGGGTATATTTGGAATGGTTTCACTAAATCTGTATTCAGTGTTAAAATTTTCTAAAGAAAAGTTATTTTTACTTGTAATTGCGTAATTTTGAATTGGGTTAAATCGTAGCCAATATGAAACTAGATATAAATATTATTCATATTTGGCGAAACACTTAGCTTATATAGGGGATATGTATGTAGCAAAGGGTTCATGAGAGCGGATGTGCGATGTGCTCGCGAGCGTCTATTCGTGTGTGCACGAGTTCGCAATCTGCGCGTGCATAAGCAAGCGTGACCACGTTATGTGTGTGCATGAATATTATGGTTCAAAAATTATGGAAAGAAAAAAAGAATTTTTAAAATTACGTAACGCGTGTCCCAGAAATCTTGGAATCAGGCTTAGCCATGAAATGAAAGTTACATTTCGTATCTAGAATCGCCGAACATTAAACAAGTAACCAAATTTCGTTAGTATTACGAGTTGAAAAGGTAAAAATAAGGTTAAATGAATATTGGTTTTACTGAGAATACTGGCTACAAAGTACCATCTTTAGAGGTTACGTATGTTATATATTGTTGTTTTCTACAAAAATCCATTTGTTAGAAATAAAATGCTTTGCAATAAATTCAAGACCTATTACTTCTTTTATAGTGCTATAGGTAAAATTAAAATTGTGCTGCCTATTTTCGTTGTATCTCTATTTATGTATGACAGTAACTAACAGGAGAAGCTCTAATTAAAAGGAAACTAAAGGAATTTAATCTACTCTTTATATAGAAAGAATAAAGTCCAGAAAAGTAAGGAAAACTCTAAATTAGTAAACAATAAAATTAGTCATAATAATGATGTAATAAATTTCAATACCATGACCTATTGCTGATGTCGATTTTAATTGATAGATATCGGTTACCGCAACGGGTCATTTGTGATTGCATCAGCTATCTTAATTACACGAAACTTTTTGGATTGTTCCAGAGTGTTCTATTGACTTTTTATTGATTCTAATCCTGTTACACTTCCCTCTCCTTAAGACTGCTACGTCCTATTACAGTGACCTTGGAACTTATACTTGCGATGGTTCTAGCTTTGTTTGCGAATATCGGAATCTGCACTACGATCCATACTTGTAGCGCCATTCTTTGAAAAAATAGCAGTCCGTAGATGTCATCGATGGTGGAGTTCCTCTTGTATTCTAACTACACATCAGGAACTTAATACCAGTGCCTGGAAACACTACTTCCAATATGTTATGTCGCACGCGCCAGTTAATCTGCTCCGTGCCGGAACCGAGCTTTGGTACAGCTAGCTTACTACCGGCATCAGCACAAATTTGTTTCCTTAGATCCGATAAAACCTTCTGCAAGTCTTCGTAACGTGGCTTTTGATGGGATAATGCTTTAGTGATAAGGTGGTAAATACTTCACATACCTTGACGGTGTTGGCGTAGTAAGTGACATGCCTTTCCAATTTCGGCTCTTAATGCTGCATTTCTCCTACGCCATCATACCTCTCTTTAAGCTCTACTCTATGCCGCGGGACATTTGGTTGTGTTTAGCGACCCAATGAGTGAGAGGGTACTCTTATAGTACATCAAATAGATTTCTGTATTCCTCAGTGGTACCTCAAACCATGCTTTGTAGTATCCCGAATAATTTGACATAAATTCTGTGCTGTTCTTGACTTCTAATTCTTCTAATTCAACGTGGTTCACCCTTTACTCGCGTTCTTGCTATTTCGGTTCTGCATTCCTCCCAGCGTACTGGACTAGCCGACTCATCTAAACAACTTTGGGTATTCTTCTGGGCAATTTCATAATTCGCTAGATTGCATCGTTGATTCTCGGTATTACTTTAAACATACTTTACTAAGACCTTTGCAATTTGGGAGAGAGATCTTGTCGTCGTTGAGGCTGGTACAATCGGACCAGTTCATTAGGTTGAAATTCACCCGTTTTTGAACTTACAACATATTGAAACTTCATTCGATCACTAGTAATCTGGAAGTTATTGCGAATTCTCTCATGAATGGAATTTAGCTTCTTTCTTAGGCTTTCGGTATACACATTTCCGATAACCTCCTCCACTTGAGGCTTACTACCAAACTCCGAATCACACGACAGTGTAATACTGCGCCCAAACAACACTCTATCTGGGGTCTCTGCTGTCGTTTCCATGTACCGCTGATCGATATGCCATCAGGAACAGATATAAGTACTCGTTCAAATCTCATTAATAGTCCGAGACAACTTTTGATAATCATTTTCCCATTTTCTGATTCATGAATTCCACAATTCCATTTGACTGTAAGTAAAGAGTAGTTGCTCTAATTTCACGTATATTCAACAACTGGCAGAATCTTTGGAACAAATCTGACTCAATATCTCTTCCTTGGCCTTAATGTAATTCTAAAGGAATCTCAAAACAGCTAAACAGATTTTTTAGTAAGGTGCCGTCCACTGTAGTTGCCTCTTGATTTGGTAGAGCGTATACTTCGGTCCATTTGTTAAAGCATTCATTGCAACCGGGATGTATTTATTTCCTGCCTCGGTTTCTGGAAATTGACCAGCTATATCGATGGTGACTCTTTCAAATATGTTACTCACGTTATATTGCCTCACTATACTTCTCACCTCCCTGATGTACCGTTTCCAGATGCACCTACTGCACATTTTACGGCACCACTCCTTAACATCGTCCTTCCAATTCATCCACTAGATACTTTCACGAAATTCTATCCAGATATTTCTTTGCTCCCATATGCCCGATGTTCAACTTCAAAGTAAAACCCTTTAAACCGTACAATCCATCTTGCTATTTGGTCTTCTGGATTCTTAAACTTTACGAGTGATTTCAGCGCTACATGGTCAATTCTCAATCAAAAATGTTGTCCGTAAGGTTATTTGTAAATATGTTCAACCAGCTTTTATCATTTCTAGCAGTTACTTGCGCGTAACACAATAGTTCCTCATGCGCTTGGACAACACTTTGCTAAAATCCCCAATTACTTGTTCATATCCATCTTGGATTTACGATAGCAATGCACCGATACTGATATGGCTAGTTCCCTCCATTTTAGTATAAATGGGTGTAGATCCGTTTACCAAAGTCTGAATAAGTGTTTCAAATGATGCTTGGCATCTATTGCTGCATAAATACAGTTGGTCTTCTTCATGTCTGAAAATTTACGTAAAAATCAACGATAGTAAGTGCATAACCCCAAGAAGCTCCGTAATCTATGTTTATTTTTGGCTATGGCCATTCTCGTAAGGATAGAACTTTTTTCTGGGTCAGCAGCCACATCTTTTCAAGAAACCATATGACCTAAGAATTTCAATTTGTTTTGAAGCAAGTTGAACTTTCTCGGACTAAGTTGCAGATGCGCACTTCCTAGTCTTTGAAGCGCCTCTTCGAGAATTTTTAGCGATTCATTTAAGGTCTTCCCAATAACTATGAAATCGTCCAAGTATGCTAGATATGTTTGATAGGACAACCCTCTCAGAATCAATTCCATGAGCCTTTAAAATGTCACTGGAGCATTCCACAAGCAAAAAGACATCCGGGAAAACTGCCAGACACCAGATCCAACGGAGAACGCTGTCCTTTCCCGGTGTTCAGCCTTCATACTGACTTGCCCATATCCTCTTTTCATGTCCATGAAAACCATTTGGAGTCGGAAAGCGTGTCTAAAATGTCGTTAATTTTGGATAGCGGATAGCAGTCTCATTATTTAAACGGCGTTGTCAACACAGAATCCAGTGCTATCATCTTTCTTCTTAAACAGTACAAGGCTGTTGGACGGGTATATTATTCCTTCAGATGCCATCTCTTTGATTATCTTTCTGGCTTTTTCGCGTTTGGATAAAGCAAGTCTCCTTGTACGTTGAAGTATTTTTGTGTATCGCTGATATTTATTTTGTGCGTGACAATATTTGTTCTTCCTTTCAAACCGCCAACCGTGGAAAATATGTCGATATATCATTAGATCAATTGGCTGGATTTATTTTTTTGCCCATAGGATAAACCTTTGTCCAAGAATTGGAGTGTGGAGTGTTATAAATAAATTCTCTACACTCACTCACTGTCTTTTGTACAACGCACCACAGAGGGGATAGGTGTGCTCGTTCTTAATTCGATGCCCTTCTTTAAAGTAATTTAGAAGATATTGACATTCACCAAGCGAACTGGTGTTGTTCCTTGGCGTCGATCAACACTCTTCCAGCTAGAATACCGCTACCAATATTTATGTTGCTGGTTTCTAGAATTCCTATATATCCTGCCAAGAAGTCTCCATCCAGTTGGCCCATAATTGTTGTTTCACGGTTTGGCGATAGTATCACTCCTTCTGCTAGGATTACTTTTATTGCATGGTCGTCTCATTGAATAGTATGTATCTATTTATTATCAACTCGTTTGATGCATTTCTTCAAGTTAAAGGTGTCACTTAAGCTAGCTTCGCCCTAGAATAGAAAGTAAAGGATAGGAAAAAGGAAAGGAAAGCAAGGATAACTCACGTGGTAAAAGAGAGAGTTGCTCGGCTCGGGCAGCTTTATCGGAGAGTGGGAAGTGGGCAGTAGTAAAACTATAGAATCGTAGTAAATCTTTAGTCCAATATAAGATGCAAATTTTCCTGGACAAAATAGAAAAGTAAGTATTGTGTTTGAGCGCCATGCCTTCAAATTTTGCAAGGTATTCCCGCACAGCGGAACCTGTAAGCTAAACAAAGAAGAGACGCACCTTTGTAATGCACCGCGTATATCGAAGACGAATCATACGCAAGAACACTCAGTATAATGTTTAGGATGCAATGTCAAAATTAATTTGCATATAAAGCAAGTAAAATGTAACAGTTATGCACATTCAGTATTGAAAACTTATTATATATATCTCGTGATTTGATACACTTTACAATCCTGAAAGAAAGAAATAAAATAGGCACAAGAAAAGGTAAGGCGATTGTACTACTGAAACTAATAAGCGTTTATTTAACAATAGCGTTAAAAAGATTCATAGCTTAACAATCGTAGAATTTTAAAATATTACTTAAGAAAAGTTGTCACGTTTTCTCTGGTACTTTATATGATTAGAGTGGCGGACATGAAGTATTTAGTCAAGTGTGGTTTCTTATAAACTTGACTAACCCGATAATGTTAGCTCCAGTGCATAAAATCTCAAGGGGTTCATTATTTAATTTATAATCCTCTGCTTTGAGTTACGAAGGTAATGTTAAAAGGTTTTTCACCAGTTTAATTATGTATCATTACGA
>JAHWXV010501983.1:0-15948 GCA_024586415.1 Phrixothrix hirtus | reverse complement strand
TGCGGACTGTGATCATGCAGGATCGTCGTACCACAATCCGAGAAATTGCAACGAAGATAGGGGTAAGCATTGGATCGGTACATTCAATTTTGACCGAGGAGTTGGGCATGGGGAGAGTGTCCGCCAAATTCGTACCGAAGCTGCTAACAATGGAGTAGAAGCAATGCCGTCTGGACATCGCACAGGACATGCTGGACAATACAAACAGTGATCCCAACTTTCTGAGCACCGTGATCACAGGCGATGAGTCGTGGGTTTATGGGTATGACCCAGAAACGAAGATGCAATCGTTATAGTGGAAACATCCTTCATCCCTGAGGCACGACAGGTCCTCAGCAATGTCAAGGTCATGTTGACTGTTTTCTTTGATTCCCGTGGTGTGGTGCATCATGAGTACGCACCACAAGGCGAAACTATCACAAAGGAGTACTACCAGGAGGTCCTTCGCCGCCTTCGTGATGCTGTGCGACGCAAACGACCGTATCTCTGGCAGGAAAATTTGGCAACTCCATCACAACAACGCATCCGCTCATTCTGCGCATTTAATTCAGGTTTTCTTAGCTAAAAACAGCATTGCTGTGGTTTGTCAGGCTCCCGACTCACCCGACATGGCTCGGTGTGACTTTTGGCTATTTCTCAAGCTGAAAATTCTGCTGAAAGTGACCCGATTTGAGTCAAGAGAAGAAATCATGCGGAATGCGACGGACTGGTTGAACACCATTCCAACAACTGCGTTCCAAGTGTGTTTCGAAAACTGGTGGAAGTGCCAGGAGAAGTGTGTGCATCACCAAGGCGGCTACTTTGAAGGGAATTCAAGTTTCGGACCTCCAAATCAATAAATATATGTATTCCGACCAAAGGTTCGATACTTTTTGAATACACCTCGTATACAACGTTCCGCTTGCATGTATGTAACTCATTATCATCGATTGAAAACAACCCTAAAATATTAAATTCGGCTAACAAATATAACTAGATTTCCTTAATTTCAAATATTGCCACTAAAACTTAGAGATAGTGGACAAAACATTTAAGATCGCACCAAAAATCACTCAAGAAACATTTTTAGTTATTGATACGTGTTAAAGCCTCCTAAGTTGACTTCAAGGTGTTTGGTTGCTATCCATTTCTACCATCGTAAAACGTGTTCTATAACGTATTTGTCACTCAAATGGAGAATAGCATTTACGTATATATTACTTGTTTATCACCGTTGCAATTACGTTTCTCCAACTAGAGTGTTACGTGTCAATTCCGTAATAATTTAGTCGCTATAACTTGTAATCACTCTTCCCCTTCTAATAATGTTGTTTCTATCTTACTCAAGTAACTTTGTAAACCGTATTGAATTACTATCGCTTTCTATAGAACTTTATCACGAGGCTACAAGGAATATATTAATCAGTGAATATGGATGAATACCTTTGTAGTAATCGGGAAAGCCTAATACGTGTACAACATGTAGAATGCACCTAAAATAAAACAAATGCCTATTTACGGTGATTAGTGATTATGATACCTCCATAAAATAGGCACGCCTCGTGAAATATTAATATTTATAAAAATAAACAATACAAAAATTATATAAAAAACTACTCAAGTATTTGAAGTGAAAATATACAATATATTTTCACGTAAGTTGTAGATATAATGTATTTGAAGTAAATATAAATAAAATATTAATACAATAATTTAAACAAAATGACGTTATTCATTGATTTATATTAATAATTTCGATAAAATATGGCGATGTTCACATAAATACTTTGACGTTAAATTCTTTAGTTTTTTAAGCGTTATTGGAACTTGTGTTTCAACTAGCAAGGTACTGAATTTATCGACGTGAATAATTACAACCAAAACGTTACAAAAACTTGGCAATTGACTTATAAGAAGCAACTCCTTCAAGTTACTAGTTAAGTATTTAAAGATACTATTACTACTTACATTTTTACTATAAAGTTGACATTTCTTAAGAGTGATTATGAATTGTTTTTATTACGTTGCAGGTAATTCTAATGCTACTAAAGCGTATAATACTAGTTAGTAATTATAAACGGTTAATTTTAAGATATTTTCACCGATAAAATATCGAATCAGGCAATTTTCACGTCAAGCTAGAAATATACGTAACAGTTCTGTAATATTTACTGCGGTAAAGTAAATATAACTCAAATGCCCATTATAATTACTTAGAGTGCTATTTGGGCAAAGATATCTGGCAAAACATTCAAGATAGGGGGCAAAGGTAACGAAATTTCCCATTGAAAGTTGTGGGACTTTCTACTAGAACTTCAATAGAATGCGAAATTCCGCTATATCGATTCAATCCGCCATTTTTAATATATATATATTTTGACGCATTCTGTATATTTTGAATCATTCTGTATATATTTTTTTAACCATCCTGTCTACATTTTTCGAAAGTGTTGAAAATGTAGGGTATGGCGGTAGGGATAAAAATAAGTGGAACAGAAAGTGGTTGGGGTTATGACCAGGGAAAGTGGTGGGGAGGGATAAAATAGTTGTTGAAGATTAGAAGTTGCGCGGATGGGAGTCGGTAAAAGTGGCAAGGGATGCTCCAGAACCCGCTATCCCCTTGTACGAAAAGTAATTTAGTTATGTACTTGGTATCCCTGTGTTTTGAATAGTAACGCAAAAATACAATAAAGAGTTCGGAAAGGAACTGATTTTATATAGAAGGTTGAGATCTAATGTAAAAGAGTTAGAAGAAAGGTAACCAAATAGACACGTAATCCTTCTATAAAAATGACAACCAAACACGTCTAGTGACACCTGCATAACCTTTATATCGATATTGTTACTAGACTGTTTACAAACTTCCCGCTAAAACTCCAAACAGAAAAAATCACTATGTACTTACTAATGTTATAAATTTAAATGTATTTAGAGAATTCAGTGTATACTTTCACAATTTTACATAAGGTAACGTCCAAGCTACAGCTCACAAATAAAACGCTCTTTATTTCGCTAGAGAAGGTTGTGTGTCTATTATATCTAAATTTTTAGGTTTAGACAGTTATGTGCACTCTCTTTTTTCCCAATATAAAGCACGTAGCAAATAGCCGGACCAGTTGAACATTCCTTATAAATTTTTATAATTTTTCACAATTTTCCAACATAAAAATATCAAGCGCGATTAAAGTAGCGCATATATTTATTTTTTAATTGTGCACCTAATTACTGTAATAAACATAGACAATTTTAGGGTAATGTGCTTCTAACTTCGTGGCTTATAATAAAATTAAGACAAGATTGGTTTAAGACATCGTAGATACATCCAAGATTTTATTTAATAAATAGATTTCAACTTTGATTAATTAACATATACAGTTAAGAATTTAGTCGAATCATTTTATTCGAATGGTTACAGAAAATATCGAGCACGCCGCGTAATCCGTAAATGGTATTCCATTTAGTTAATGATGTTTTCAGAAGTGTAAAGGACTATTCCGCTATAGGAAATACCACGCCCTTCTATTCTAATCATAGCACATTCATACAAGCGTAAAGTATATCGCGATCATCATTAAACCAGATTGCCATTACTAAGTCACGGAATTATAAAAAAAAATGGCAACAAGAAGATTTAGGTACACACGAATTAGAGCAAAACAGGTGTTGTTTAATGGACCATTATAGAATATCTACGAAATAGTCAGTTCATAAGAAAGATGGAAATTCCGTAATTGCTTAAGGTCGTTGTTTTGTATTTATTACGAATTTGAAATGAAGACGTTAGCGTATGAAAGCTTCCTGACGCCCATATGCATTAAAAAGTTTGTGTACTTTTAGAACTGAAATAATTAAGTAGCAACGCCTTTCAAACTTATTAAATGCAGTTTGTACATAGCATCAGTATAAGTTATATTAATTACAGCAAAAATTAGCTGTACATAGCAGTTTTCTCTTCGTGAATTGTTTCCAACACTTTATCTATAAAAGTCGGCAGTTCTATCATCTGTTTATTTGATTTATTAAATTTTACTTTCTAAATTCTCCATGCTTGGTTTTCTTTAAAAAACAATTAAGAATTTCTCACCTACCAGACATTATATTTTTGTCTGTATAACCTAGAAATTTAAAACTAACAGTAATTGCTAGCCAATTTTCAATACTTATTTTTTATTTTTAATTTGGCTAGAAAATTTGACGCTGTGTTTAAGTTTAACATTCTATTATATTACTGATTCATTCAATCTATTTACTGAATTTATAATATCGTAATTGATTTTTTTGTACATACCTTGATATAAAAATGTCAACGTCATTTAAGATAGCAAAAAACGTATAAATGAGAGAAAGTTAAAATATTAAATAACGTTTGTTACATACTGTTTTTTATTTTTGGCACAGTCACGTTTATTTCTACTTCCGCATAAAACAACTGTCAAGGACATAAGCGGAAAAAGTAATTTAGTAAAGTTAAACAATATATTTTATTGAAAATTCTTATGAGGGGTATATTCTAAAAAGAAATTTCATTCGAAGGGATGGACGTGACTGCAATTTTAAGTAGAAAGAAGTGCCTTTGAGTGAATAGTCATAAGAACCATAACCAAATGTAGTTCACATTTAGGGTCAACTATAGACTTATGACAGTTTAACGTAATTGAATTTAAATTTAGTTCCTATTCTATATCGGTTATTTGTTAGAACATTATAAAATACTATAAAAAATGTTTGGAAGGACTAACGGAAATTTTTTAATTACACTGCTGTGATGAGTACAGTTAAAGGTAGGTACGCTTTATCTTTAATAAATTGAGGCACTAGAAATAAATGTATTTAATAGAAATTTTTGTGAATCGATATAAGGATATAAAATTAATCATATGTAAATTCAACAATTTCTCGCTTGATCTGCAAAATTAAATAACTTAGGTATCTTCCTATGCAATTTTAATTTTAACTTAAAATAGAATTATAGGTAAAGTGGGTTCTAGCTCGTTAGAGTTAAAAGCTGCGCTGCATAGCCAATGTCTTTAAATGAATTTTTCTTACACGTTATTGTTGACAATTTTAGTATTTATTTAATTACTAGAACCTATCGATAAAACAAACACATCTAACTATTAGGGAAATTTTAAAAAATGCCATTGGTAGAATATATTCGACAATTACAAACTATAATTACGGTACTGAATAATAACACCGAATAATAACGATTCCGTTAACATTTTAGTAATTGTAGTAGCATAATATTTAGATTTAATTTTTCGCAACTTTAAATTTTGTTGATAAATATAGCAAATATTAATCATTCATTAGTAAGCTACCTATTTTTAATTAATTAACTTCGTAATCTTTCTTGAATTCCTCGTGGATTAATTCAAAGCATCTAAAAATTGTGTATTAAAAAGTATATAACGATATTTTAAACCTAACCCAAACGATTTCCTAATTAATAAAAAAAGAATATCTTGGGAAATAATAAATTTTAAGCAAGTGAAATACTATTACGTCCGCGAAACAAACAAAATTTACGAGGTAATGAAATAAACGGATGTGCCAGAACGAATTTGCAAATAAAGGATTTTATTTGAGAATAGATTTAAAATCATAAAAATAGAGAATACGTCAAGAGTCATCCTAAAATAAATAACTACCGACTTAAAGCAATGTACGAAAAATTGTACAGGGTTGTCGGCCCCCGTTACAACTAATGGATTTTCAATGGTCTCAAGTCGAATACAAACCGCCATCAGTTTGAAATAAACATACCTGATTCGCCAACGAAATCAAGAAAGGGAATTAACAAAAGTTTGTTAAATACCCAAAACACGAAAATCCAACATCTTTTCGTCAACTTTGAGCATAAACTGCATACACGCTGCTGAAACCTAACGAAAAGATCAACGTTAATTTCTCAATGTATATTAGACAGCTAAGGAAATTAACTATTTGGTCGAACATAAATAAGAAATTATATAGTGGCGTCTTAGACAGCAGGCAGCCAATAAAGCTATTACTAATACGAACGTAATTAAATTAAATTTAAATCTGTTTAGCTACCTAGGTTCAGCGCGAGTTAAAAACGATGCACAAGTTGGAAGCGCTAGGACCTGCAGTACGAACAGCTAAGGCATCATCAGTTTGAAAAAGGAAATACCATGAAGTCTACTTTGACGAAAGTTATGGCCCAGAATAAATACAAGAAGTAAAAATTTAACTCTTAATTTCCAATATGCGACCTGGAATTTTACTACAGGTGCAGGTCAGTCTGTTTATATCTTGTATATCTCACATCTTAGGTAGTTTCCTTTCGTAAGCAATATTAAGTAGCGTATTTGTGTAAGAATTGTTTTGATTTATATAATTTACATATTATTCTAATATATATGTTTTACTTGTGAATTGTTAGTTACTTAAAATATAAAATTCATCCATCCTAAAAATCGGTTGTATATTAAGTTATTATATTATCAATTATTAAAGCCAAACCAATTGAATTTTAATTCTTAATTAATTCTTACATGTTTCGATTTTATCAAAAAAAGCTTCGTCAGAGAAAGAACTAAAATATTTTAACAACAAAATTAAATGAAAATAAACTAATTCTAAATTTACATTCTTTAATTAAGAACTAAAATACAATTGGTTTGGCTTAAATAATTGATAATATAATAGCTTTTTGGTTATTTATTGAAACGTACTTGAATACAGTAGAGAATCACAAACTAAACAAAAATAAATAACAAGTTTAGTTTCAATATTAAGGTTAAGACGTCAGAACTGAAAATCTATTGTTCTGCTAAAAGGGTCTTTGATCCGTAGAATAAATAAAGTGAATCCTTAAAGTTATGTAGGTTACCTAAAACGACAACGAGTTGCAAATTAATTAGTATAAATTGATTAATTATTAAATAGAAACTTCTCCTTGTGCCAAAAAGGTAACCAATAGCATTTAAACCGCCATGCGAGTATATCAAATATTGTTTATGCTTCAAGAAATCTAAATTAACTGAAAAGTACCGTCATCAAAGAATAGATCTAACTTGATAACCACTAAAACGAAGTTTATATAAAATAAATAAACCAGTACATGGGTATAAGAAATTTTAAGTTAGATAAATACGAGGCTTGTTTTTTAAGTAAGTACTGTTTTGAAATTCTGCCACCCTGAGCGATGCGGCGGCTTTCCACGCTTGCTCGCCGTATACCTACATCTGTTGGCAAGCCACATCTACCATTACTGAAAGATTCAACCGTGTTTAGGTTTGTTTGCCACTATTTAAAATGCCTCCACTGATCTAAAATCCCGCTGACGGTGAAATACGCGCTGTGATTCGTTTTCTTAGTGTCAAAGGCATTCAATCGGCCGAAATTCATTGTCCGATCAGTGAAGTATATGGAGACAACATTATCAGTGAAAGAACGGCACAGAAATGGGTTAGATCTTTTATAGATTGCCGCACGAACTCAAGATCTTATCGCATTTTTTCGCTGAAAGAAACTTGATGACCCTCCATACAGTCCCGATGTAGCACCCAGTGACTATCATTTTTGCTGCAAGTCAAAAGGGCTGTGTTGCAGTGGTTGTCAAATCAAGCGGCAGACTTCTACGAGGATGGGATTCAAAAGCTCATTGTACGATACGATAAATGTCTCAATATTGGTGTAAATTATGTATAAGAGTAGATTAAGGTACAAGCTTTCATGTAAAAATCATATTTTAAAACGGCACTTGCTTAAAAAAACACGACTCGTATTTAACTCATCGACCTTCAATATTTATACAAAAATTATGTATTTATGCATTGTCAAAGCTGTAAACCATTTAGAGGTAATATTTAACTACCGAAGATTATGCTTAATTGCTATAATTGTGTTAAGATACGTACTATTTCATTTAACTGTTGAATTTAAATTACTTTAGAACATAACAGCAATTCGTGACCGAGATTGTCTAATTTGTTTGCTATCAACTAGCTGGTTGACCGAACGGTTTGCTTATTTTCAGACACAGGTAATTGGCCACGTAAACTTCATTAATTAAGTATCTAATCCATGTGACATGGGAACTTTAAATCGAGTATTGTTGTATACCTTTTACCTTTTAAAAGTTTTTGTTGTGTACAAGTTTTGTATAGTCTTAAACAAATATCAAGTTTGGTATAAAATAATTATTAAGGTAGAATAAAAAGTAATCATGCAACCACAGCATAATAAAAATAGAAATGCAGCAATGACTAAATATAAAGGGCTTTGTTCGTACGAATTTACAAATACGTGTTTTCATACATCCATAACATACATATGTTAGACCCTATAAACATACATTCAATTATAAAAGTTATTTAGTACTTTGAAACGGATTAACCTCTGACTGATATTGCGTATTTTAACATTAATACATTCGTGTGTTGCATAAAATAAAATATTCTAATAAAAATTTAATATAAAAGGTAAATGCTTTATGCAACGACTTACGTCAAAGTTAAAATATGCTTCTCTGGGCAAGAAGTTTTTTCATCCTACTTGTAATAATACAATTCCTTGATAAGAGTACAATGATTTTTCTTGACGTATCCTTTAAATTGTGTTGTTCATACGCACGCACGCACGCACTCACGCATGGACACACGTATGAACGCACGCACGCACGCACGCACACACAGATACGCACGTACGCACGTACGCATGCATGCACGCACGCACGTACGTACGCACGCACGTACGTACGCACGCACGCACGCACGCGCGATTTTGGTGTTTCTAACGTCGATGGACTTACGAGAAAAGCCGTTCTTTGTATACTAATTAAACCTTTGTCAGGTAGAAGTACATGGAAACGATACCAGCGGAATCTTGCCAAATCCAAAATCCCAAATTATTTCTGGAAACGCGACTTCGACACCATTGTCCTAGTGGTTTAATAAACTTTGGCAAAGATACTTTCAAAATCTAACAATTAAAGAAACAAGGCACTATTCAAGATAACTTTTACTCTCCGCTAACTGTATCACTTAAAGCCAGATAACTAACTAACTTTTGATTTCCTCCCTGAGAGTCCTAAGATTAACATATATCGCGACCTCGATACTGGAGTCGGTCATCTCGAAATGTTTCTTAATCGTCCTATTGCACAATTAATTTTTAAACAAGGTTCTCGCATTCTCATATTCATTACTTATTTGGGTATGTGCTCATGTAATTTTCACACGAGTCCGTGGTATTCGAGCAACTTTAACACGTGAATTTCTTATATTTCAACTATTTATTCAAACGGCAATAGAAAACAACTAAAGTTCATAAATTTTTACTATGTATTATTAAAATGAATAATTTTATATCTTGTACTAGGTGAATCTAAATATTTTTCTGTTTTAATCTGTTTCTTCCTTAGAAAAATGATTTCTCACTGAGCTTATATAAAATCCTACTTTAATTAAATTTCATATATGCGGAATGTACACAGTAGTGCGTAATTATTAAATTATCGTTACTTAAAGTCTTATAAAATGCAGGAAGGACTTACAGCTTGAAATCGTTTAAGCGTAATACTGCTGAATTTTTGCGTAGACATCACTATTTATGAGACGTGGATCTATCACTATACCCCGGAAATCCAAAACTAGTCGAAAAATGAGTAGAAACGGTTCAAGTGTACCGAAGAAGGCAAAAATGGTGCTATCGGCTGGTCAAACAACTCCTATTGTTTTTTGAGATTCTTAAGGAATAATTTCCATTGGTTGCATTCAAAAAAGGGAAATATTGATCGGAGAAAATTGGTCATATTAGGCAAAGGAAAAATTTTGTTTCATCACAATCACGTACAATCACATTTTTCAGGAATCGCAACTGAAAAAATACCTGAATTGCATTTTAAAGTGCTTTCACATGCCCCGTATTCACCCAAATTGGCTCCATCTCGCTATTTCTTATTCCCAAACATCAAAAATTGAATTGCTCATAAGAAATTTTCAACGAATGAAGATATGATCATCGAAATATTGCTTATTGCATATTACATATTTTGCAGACTTTGTTAGATATTCTATTTCCGAAAGCGTAAAACGTCTTAAATATCATTAAAATAAATGTATAGAGTTGGAGGAGAACTAGAACTTGAAAATTGAGGTATTATTGCACCAAAAAATAACTGCGTGTTTCATTATTACCTAACTTATTGAAATACACTTGCAGAATTAGTTTATTTAATATTCACAATGCTCAAATCGCTATGATGCTTTTAAAATTTATTAACGAATTCCTTTTCTTTGACAAGTTTTGCTGGAAGAGCAAATACCCTTGTTGAGTTGCAATTTTAAAGGGTGTATAAGCATTCGTTTCATATCATGATAAATTGCATATACATTCTAAAGGCTTTATCGATCTAAACATTTTATTTCTAGTACGTTTTCCTCTCTCCCTAAAATTGTTTTCATATAAACATTCAAGATTTAACAACATAATAAATGCGTGACGTTAAGTTCTCAGCCGTTGGTTTTACGCTAATTTAGCGTTCTTATTTCTTATAAATATGAAGAAGTAATTTCTTTGTTGGTGTGGGGTGGTCGCGTTATGAACACCATTTTCTGTAGTTCCAATTCCAGACTTGATTTTGAAGTTAATATTAATCCTTGACCAAAATATGGGGTTATCCTTGATGTCTACTACAAATTAACTCAAAAAGAAGCCCTTTAAGTATTAGCGCATTCTATTTTGAAAACTGTTAGCGGAATTCCTTTATCGTCATTGATACACTTTCAACTCATTAGGAAAGCTTCCTTTATCAACTGCGTTTTATAGACTAGGCCAAATGACACAATCTAATTATTTTTCTTATTTAATAATAACAATAATGGTTCATTTTCAACAGACAAAATTCCACTTATATAGAATTATACATAGTAGGTATAAAGATTAATAAATATAAAAAAAAATCATAACAATATATACAAAATACAAATACACAAAATACAAAAAATGTATAACAAGACACACACTGTACGAAATACAAATATGCAGCTTTTCGGTGCATATAAATCAATCAATTTAGACATACTACATACAGCTATATAAATATACTTTTTAACAGCCTACTTGTGTCATATCTGTAACCTGTATAATAACCTATTGTTTTGAAATCAAGCGATGATATTCAGCAAGTGTAGTAATAAATAAATCAATATCTGGGTTAAGATTATTAAAAGTACGATACAGAAGTGAATGGAGCTGATAAAAACGCATTTGTGCATGGACGCAGATATGTGAACACATTAACATTGCGTACACTTTTGTCTGCAATTTCCAAATTTAATTATATTAAGAATTCAGGTACATCAAACCGAAATGTAACCAGTTTATATAAGAATCTTAAAAGTTGAAATCGTCTGTTTGAAAGTGAACCTAAAGTGGATATTTTCAACAGAGTAGGGTAGTTGAAAGTATTAGGACATCTCGCAGATTTTCTGTTACAGGTGCCTTTGAAAAGGATAAACTTTCTAGGAGCATTAAATAATTTACAAACCAATTTTGTTGAACGCGGTTAAATAATTTTTTTATTGAACACCATTTTCCTATATTTCTGGATATTTGCTCAAAAATAGATATTTCTTTCAATCTCAAATAAAATTTAATTTATTTGTGTAACACTATTGAATTTGTACACTTATTGTCAAGGGCAATAAAAATTTTAAAAAATTTAATAAATACACTAATGTATAATTCTAGCCCTTCCAAGGCATCTGCCATTTTGCACAACTTATACCAGAAATCAGTACGATGATTCATTGAACTGCACTGTATCAAATTTAATAACTGATCGGTCTTGATTTGATTCCAAGGAACCTATGTTTTGAGTTTAGGGTCTAGCGTGAATGACTTAAACCTTTAAGCTAGGTTATTTAGGAACAACTGTTACTTTTATTCTACTTTGTAATTTTCAATGTTTGACGAATATAAAGTCCAAGTTATTAATATTCCACATTTTCCAAGAAGCAATCATTTCTATATGGTTATACTACAAATTCTAGGTTTATCAGTTTGCACATTCAAAAATTGTAGTAATTGCATATTCACGACTGTGTATCTGTAAAGCGAGATGTGCCTTATCAATAATTCATATGAGCATTTTTATTATTACTTTAGTCATTAATTTCCACATGATTTGCGACCTCATTAAAGTAAGATGTTTTGACTTGACTCAATTAATTAACAATAGTTTTATCACTAAAGTGATTTTGAAGATACATATTAATTGCTTGCAATCCAACTGTTTAAACTGTGTCGCTAATCAATAAAACAAAATCAATTTACACGTCCTTTTTATTTATCTAGTAGTTGTCCTGAAAGTGAAGAATTTAATAAAATTGAATAGAATAATATACGGTGTGGTCAAAAATTGCTCTGATGGATTAAGTAACGATTTTGGTTACTAATTACTTTTATGGATCAAATTTGTCATTATAGTTCACTAAACTATATTTCCGATAAGTGTAAGCACCGTTGATGTTAAATTTACGTTTTTTATGTTCTTTTTACTATATTGGAATGACGTATCTCCGATTAATTTTTCTGACAATTACTGCTGATGTCTTATGAAAAATCTGAGGTTACTATATTGCACGCTATATGATAAATATCTGAATATTACCCTCATTGTTTCGAGCTCAACCCTGATTTACATGTTACGCAACGTTGTAAACCAGTGAACTGGTCTTCCGGCATCTTGGCAGTTAATTGGCTTAATAACGGACTTTATTCTCATAGGTACAAGAATAGTCCACTTAAGTCAGGTAAAAATAAAGCAAGCAGTTGATTTTTGGTCAAAATAATTTTGTTTTTCAACTCAATCCACTTATTCCAACTATATTCAAGACGTGTAACGAATCGGGATGGAGCTTGAACAGCGTTATTAATACCACGAGTTAGCTTTTGAGTCAAAGTGTGGGTTCAAAACTATACTTGGATACTTCGAAAACTATTTACCTAAAACTATCTTTATTTATGCACAATATATACAGGGATTCTTCCCAGTGTGAATTTGGTTCACTTTTACTTCATGTTTGTTAACCACTTTTATTTTACTACGTAATGACATGTATTGGAATGACTCCAAATGACACAAGAGTCATGATGACTCTTGTTGTAATTTAGCTTGAACAACACTTTTATTTTAATTTAGTTGTCCTTAGTTATTAATGAACGGTATTTGTGGTTCGTTATTGTTTGCAAAATAGGTATACACCTTTTAAAAATGTTACTTTATTTGTATATAACTTTGTTACACTTGAAATGTACTTTACTTCTATTTATTCAGACTGTTTGAATTTATTGTCAATTAGAAATACTTCAATGATAATTATTTTGAACTGTATGCATACTTTGACCTTTCTAAAACATTATTTTGCAACTATGTACACTTTCAATGGTTATATTATATTCATAATATAATCCTTTAATTGTTGTAATTTTTATGTATTTAGAAATAACACAGTTTAAATACAAAAAGTATTTATTCAAACAATAAATCAAATTATACAAGCTTCTTTGACTTATTTTGGGTATTAACCTTTAAATTAGTTGACGGCCGTTCTATTTATTTTTGTTGAAGGTAGATGGTATATTAGTGCCTATTAGGATCAATATTTTTAGTGAATTTTATCGATTTAATGGCGCGAAAATTAATTTAGGTAATTCTCGTTTAATGTGAAGTTGTTCATAGTTAAACTGGGTTTGTCTAGTGAGGGAGAGCTGACATGCATCTCTGGATGGACGTCCGCAGTCGCGAGCCGGTATCCTGTTTCAAAGCGAACATCTTCGTTAAACTTTAAGGAAGGATCGAAATGTTTTACGCACCCCAGTAGGTATTTATTATTAACAATCTTTGACTAAACCAGAATAGTATTTTGTTAAATCCGTTAATTGAATTCGAAACTGAATAACGCGTTGTAAGCGACCCTGGAAATCAGTAACTTTAAATAACGGCAGATCGCTCTGTTCTTTAAATTCTGGATCACTACGATCTGTAGCAAAAGTTCTGTTTCTTTGTTTTAGATTTCAATTTTATGCAATGTAAACTGAATTTTACAATAATTCACAGCATTGAAATTACCACTCTTTCATTGGGTAGATTTAACCTGTGTTTGTCGGTTTAAAATTGCTTGACCAGCTATGGCGGTAAAACGTTTTAATATTACTCGGCCGAGATGATAACTAACGAAGGCGGAAAACTTCTCTCTGAAGAATCCAGCTTTTAGCGGTGTTTATATATCAAAAGGTTATCACGAAATTCAATGCGAAATAACCTTATTTTGGTTTAGCTCCCTTAATTACAATATTTTATAATAAATACATCACTAAATGCGTAATTTTAACGTGTGTGAAGTAGTAGAAATGAAATTAAGATAACCGTTTACATACGCTCAAAAATATCAAATATAACTATACAGGATTAATTACATTAATTAACAAGATTAGAAGTTATGTGAAACATGATAGATTAGAATACAAACTGATTTTAAACTAAATGAGCTACATTTCATTCAATATAAAGCACTTAAATTAGTTTCATTTAGGTGAAATTTTCCATCAATATACAAAATTAAATTATTTTATGTATACAAAGTTCAAATCCCTTGACCGACACAAACAAAATAACGTTGACTGTGGTCAAGAATCTTGAACTGTTCTGATTAAAATAACATGCAATAAATTTAAGATACATAAAATCTTATACCTAATTAATATAATGGTAATTAAAAGCAAGTAAATATATTAATTCGTTAATCGGTAATTATGAAAAATAATAAAAACTAAAAGCAAAATAAGTAAATATGATAAACCGTTGTTAAACAGCTCAGTAATTATATAAATAATAATTAACTAAAATATGTACAGGGTGTATTGTTATATTAGTTCTAATGAAACTATTTTATATAAAATAAATACAATTAATGCAGCTATGGCGTTTCGTGCGGTAAGTTTAGCCTACTAACCTAATTATATGAAAGAAGAAAACTCACAACGACGGTATAGGTACATTACAGACGTTTAGTACCTTTCCTTATATCGATTTATTAAAATTTGTGAAAGGCGTGTTTATCTAGGCGATAACTTCTTCACTGGATGAAATAGTAGGCAAGTCTGTTGAATATGGGGTATATTTCAAAATGTATTTTTGCAGCTGCAATAACTGAAGAATATGCTGGTGCAATATCTTGGGTAAACACTTTTTTCTTTGCCTAATGTGGCCGATTTTCTTTGATTTCTGCATTCAATATTATTGTTCTGCCTTTTCGAGGATATTCAATAAAAATTATTCTGCAAGCATCCTAAAAAAAACAGTTTCCATTGCATTAACAGCCCATACCACCACTTTTGCCTTATTCGGTGCACTTGAATCAGATTCTACCTATTTTTCGGTTGATTTTTGGTTTCCAGAGTATAATCATGGGTCTAGCTGTCACCAAAAGTAACAAATCCACCTAAAAATTTAGATGCACTACACTTAAACAGTTTCAAGCAATACTCTGAAGTCGTTGAGCGATTCCGTTTTTAATCCATTGTTAATAAACGCGGCACCCATTCTGAACAAAGCTCTTTTAGTCCAAAACTTCCTGAAAAATTGAAACCACTGCTCCAATCTACTAGTTGAAATCCTCCACAACCTCACTCACACACCTTCACCTGTCGATCTATCATTATAATATCGTAAACTCTTGTTACAATTTCTGGTGCACGGACACCGTTGGCCTGCTAGATCACCAAGCATCGCGAACTCTCGTACGATCACAACGAAAAGCATTAAACCGATCGTGAATTATTTTAGTTGTTATTGTTCTTTTAGGCAGAAAATAATATTTAATGAGACCGCGAAAATCACTCGTTTCCATTCTTGTGAATGGAATGCAAGGTGTTTAATTTAAATAGCTGCCATATATATATATATATATATATATATATATATATATATATATA
>JAHWXV010501977.1:0-16853 GCA_024586415.1 Phrixothrix hirtus | reverse complement strand
GCCGGCGAATAGTGGTATTAATGGGATAATACCTCCTCATCACTCGTGTGTCCTTTACCAATTCACGTAACCTCTCATCATAAACGATTTGATCAATCATACTTCTAGATTCTCCTCTTTCCCATATATACAAATGGATATCCTTATTGTATAGGTAATAACAAATTATACGCAACATGTGATACGTATGACATATCTCACGTGATACGTGAATAAATTCTAAAACTAAAGGTGGAAGAACCGGATTTTCCATTGTTCTAGAATACTGTTACAAAAAACCTCATTTTCGAGGTTGTCACATATCCATGTAGAAATCAAAGATAGCCGACAAACATAACTAGATTTTCCCCAAATTCAAATATTCCCGACATAAAATCAAAGATGGCGACCGTTAAAATCGAATATGGCCGCCAAAATTCAAATATTCCCACCAAAATCCTGAGAAATTCCCTAGATTTCGCACCAAAAGCCCCCAGATTTCCCCTAGAATTCCAAGATGGCCGCAAGCGCTATATCCGCCATTTTTATTCAATCCGCCATTTTTCGCCGCACTCTGTATATTTATTTTGACGCACCGTGTGTATATTTATTTTGACGCGCCCTGTATATTAATTTTGACGCGCCCTGTATATCTATTTTGATGCGACCTGTATATCTATTTTGACGCACCCTGTATATATGTTTTGCCGCAGGTGGGTCATTAAAAATCAATTATGCCGCAGGCGTGTCATTAAAAAGCAACTAAAACGCAATTAAGCCGCAGGCGGGTCATTAAAAAGCAATTATGCCGTAGGCAAAAAGTGGCGGGGGGCGATAAAGTTGTGGGGGGGCTGTCACAGAACCCCCTATCTCTATCTACTAGAACCCACAGAATTTATTATAAATAATACCTCTGATATTAATTTATTAACTAATATTCATAAAGGTGTTTTACTACCACCGAAAAGTATTTTAAAAGTGTTTTTTATAAACACCTAATATTTTTATTTTGATGAAAACAAATTTGGAGAAGATAAATAGCGATCATTATATTTCAAGCATTTGCAATGGAAGTATTTGGAGCAAAAAAATAAAAAATTTGAATAACAAACATGTTATTCCTTATTTATTATATCAAGATGATTTTGAGATTAATAATACAATAGGATCAAAAAGTGGAATACAAAAAATATCTGCAGTTTATATAACGTTTCCATTATTAAATGTCGATGAAATTTCAAAACCGAATAATATATTAATTGCTTATCTGACAAAAACATGTAGTTTAGAATATGGTATTTCACAAAATTTTGGAAATTTTTGTAATGTCTTAAGAGATTTAGAAGAGAAAGGTATAGAGATAGAAACAAATTCCAATAAAGAAACGGTGCATTTGGTATTAGCTGCCGTGATCGGTGATAATTTAGAATTAAATACTATTCTGGGTTATACTCGTTCATTTTCGGCAAATTATTTTTGTCATATTTGCAAAGCCCATAAAGAAATAACAAAAAAGCAAATAATAAAAAATTCATCTTTGTTGAGAAATAAACAAAACTACATGGAAGATATTATGACAAATGATGTATCTCAAACCCGATTGCGAGAAATTTCAATTTTTAAAAGTATTCCATCGTTTGAGATCACAGACAATGTTGTCACTGATATTATGCATAACCTTTTTAAAGGCATATGTCATGTTGAAATTTGTAAAACTTTAAATTATTTGATTTATAAAAAAGGTTATTTCACCTTAGCTACTTTGAATAACCGTAAACTCAATTTGCAATATCATAATGCAGTTTATAATAACAAATCTGAGAATATTACAGTTAACTGTTTAAATAATTTTAAACTGAAAATGTCGGCTAGTCAAATGCAGTGTTTTCTTCGACATTTACCTTTAGTTGTTAGTGATTTAGTACCGAGATATGATTCGGTTTGGAAATTTTTAATGTTATTTATAAAATTAATAAATCTTTGCTTAATCCCATCATTTAATGTGGAAGTATTGCTTTATTTGCAAAATATTATTCGATTACATCATAAAACTTATTTAAACATTTTTAAAGCATGTTTAACTTTGTGTTACATTATTCGAACGTAATCAGAAAGTTAGGACAATTAAAAAGGTGGGTGATGAGGCAAGAGGCCAAACATAAACAAACAAAATCGTATGTAAATGTAATCACTAGTAGAAAAAATATTCTTATAAGTATAGCTACAAAATGGCCATTTTATTTTACACGTTATGTTTATTCTTCAACTCATAGTATATCACTTGGTCCAGAATTATGCTAGGGTACATATGAAATATAAGTTCTACAATTTCTAATGTTGACTTACTGCTTTTTGCTATAAATCGTTCTATTTTTAGTAAAGTTGTATGTTTTAGTAAAATCGAGTTATGTAATACGACATATCAACAAAATGATATTGTAGCAGTTAAAATTATTACGGAAGTAAATATCTATTTAGTTAAATATATAG
This sequence comes from Phrixothrix hirtus, assembly GCA_024586415.1. Taxonomy (NCBI): domain Eukaryota; kingdom Metazoa; phylum Arthropoda; class Insecta; order Coleoptera; family Phengodidae; genus Phrixothrix; species Phrixothrix hirtus. The sequence continues at coordinate 14,384 of JAHWXV010501977.1, read as the reverse complement.
TATCTATAGACAAAGAAAATTATTTTTTAACCAATAAATTGAGAATTATAAATTACGATGATCACTTTTTAGGTTATATTATTGAATATCCTGAGCACAATACTATTACAAACGTAATAAAATGTAATTCAGTTAATTATCCTCCAAGTAACATAATAAATAGAAGTAATCATAATATTGTAAAATTAAAACCACCATATATGTAAGGCATTTTTAATAGTATGATCTTTCTTTTAAAAACATATGTATGTAAATGTATTAGGTATTGACTCATGAAGGTGAATATAACCAATTGTGTGCAATTTTTTACTTGTGCTTTTATTAGTTCTTGGTTGATTTTATAACAAAAATATTTGCAATTATTAAAAGCTTTTAATAATACTTAAATAAAATTTGTTTTATCCTGTAGTTTTTCATTTTGTACGCTTTTTACATTTATATATTTGTTGTAAAATCGAGTTGGAAGATAACAAAGACAAGTACAGAATAAACTTTGAATTTAGTATTTTCACCTTTATGAATTAACTGCTGGTATATGTATTTGGAATATTATAATAGTATTTGAGGAAGTGGTAGTGACTCTATCAAGTTTGTATTCATATAATTAAACAAAGAAGATAAAAAAAATATTTCACAGGAATCAATATACAACTATCTCATATTGATTCTCATCAAAAATATAACCTTAATCTTCGAGGTATATTCCTGATTTAACTATATTGATTAAGAACGTAATTTTCGTATTGTGCTTATTTTTCTGATTTATGTCATTTTTTGTTTTCTCAATAAAATAAGATGATTTAAAAGAGAGATTTATTAAATTAAATTATAAACAATAATTTTAGTTTTGCTCTATCATATTTAAATATTGAACTAAAAAACAATGCCAATGAAACAGAGAATTGGTTACTTTATAAATTGGGCTATACACTGAAAATGCATGTACATAGCAATGATGCAAAAAGTACGAATTCAGAAGACATATGCTACTTAATTGCTGTTAGTAGTACTTTACCAGATGATATCAAGAGTGGGGGGGGGAGACAAGAGGAGCAGCTGCCCAGGGTCTCACAATTCTGGAGGCCTTGATTTGATAGCTTTAATATGAAGACGGACGTGAAAGGTATTATTTACCACAGACCTTGTGTTCTCTGTGAGGCCTCATCATTGTCAATTTATTAGATAATTTATATACACTTCATATAGATTGATAAAATAAATAGTTTTCTAATAACTTAGATATGAGAATTAATAAAAATAAAAAAGAATCTATTATTTGTATAGTAAATAACTAAAAACACTAAACAGCTTATATACTTAGTAAAGGTGAATTAACTACATGAAGTAGTATAATATACTAAAAAATTTAGCCAGATGAATTAATTACATTAAAAGAATCCTCTAATTTTTATGGTTTAAACAACCACAGATTTTGAATGTATAATTTATTTCGTAAAGATGGAGCAACTAAATTAATTAACTGAGAATTTTAATGCATTTAGTTTAAAGAACTAACTATAGTGGAAAAATCATATCGTTTATGTACACTAAATATCTATGTTCATAAGTGATAAGTGATAAATTACATATTTAAATTGACTAGTGCATTAGACGCTTTATCTATTGTAATAACTGGTTAATCCATTCATTTAAAATTATATCAAAAGACGATTTTATGTAGTTGATGAAATGGTATCCATTAAGTTTAGATATTACAACTAAATTTTAGTTAGATATACTACATTATTTCTTTCTGCGTTCGGTTAGATGTGGACGTTTATCTTGAATAGCGTTTTCCAATTGATCCAGTGGAGTACCATAATACTCCCTGGTGACAGTTATGTCTTTTACTAGTAGTTTATAAGCACCACACCACGATAATCCCAGATAACCGTGGCCATGGCTTTTCTCGCAGATGGAACGGGTTTCGCTTTCTTTGGCGTACTTTCACCTATTCTCATCCACTGTTTAGACTGTTGTAGTTATGACTCTGTGTTTCATCGACTGTTATAAAACGTCGAAGAAACTCAGCAGATTCGCATTCAAATAAATTTAAACCATCTTGTGACGTGTTCATTCGCGTGCGTTTCTGTTCAACTGTCAGCAAACGCGGCACCTATCTAGCGGAAAGCCTTTTCATACCCAGAACATTACAATAAATATAATGAACACGATCTATTGATATGTTTGCAATGTCAGAAAGGTCGCCTACCTTTAATCGGCGATCCTCTAACATAGCCTTGTGGAGTTTTGTGACAATTTCGTTAAACGTATCGGTTTTTGGGCATCCTGAGCATTCATTATCTTAAATAGACGTACTGCCTCTTTCAAATTCTACGGCCCTCCTTTTTTATATCTGTCGGGGTGAAACCTTTCAAAACAAAGTACTTTATCACAGCTCTCACTTCAATTTTATCTATTTTGCAGACATTTTCACATGCTGTTATCTTCACTCGTTCGCCACACATGAACAACTGAATGCACGTGTCTGACACTTTGTATCACGATATATAACGGATCTTGCTTGACAAATATTATAGGCATATTGTACTATCTGCGCTATATCAGCATCAGTCGAGAAGATCTCGAACAATATTCGTAATACTGCAAACGTGCATTTAAAAAATATTTTAGCTCATTATAAATATTTTCTTGTTAACTTATACAGGATGAACCAAAAAAGTTTCCGCTTGTTTGAACTTGGTGCTAATCATAAATTTTTCTATGGTTAGTAACACTTATTTTCAGAGTTCAGTGGCGTTTGAAACAGTAATTGCCGGCTTATTAACATTAAACTAAATTTAAAAATTTTATATAACTTATTTTATAAAATGTAATTTAACGTTTACTTGCTGAAAATAATTAAATAATTATGAAAAACCGTGAGTTGCAACTCAAGCAACTTTTGTTGCGATAAAGAATTTAAGGTAAAACACGTACGGCAATAAAAAGGCATAATGTCAAACAAGGTCAAACTAAATCTTAAACAATGTATATATAAACACGGGCTCTAGGTAATTAAAATAACCAAATTTGCAGCGCGCCAAATTCAAACTTTTTATGATCACGGTATATCATAGTGTATGTGACATAAATCACATTCTCTTAACCAGATTTTCTACAAGATGTCGGCAGTAATCCATTTACCATCACAATCGATATCAGGTATCCTAGTGACTCCATCCGAATTCGTTAATATTTTAATTAAAGTTGTAGAAATATTCAGTGCGAGTTTTTTGTTAAAACAATTACGATCTGACGAGGTCTTCGACGCCACTTTCTGTGCATCAAACTGCCAACATTAAATACATTCTTTATATGAAATACAGTAATTAACAACAAACATATCTGGTTTAAACTAATCAAAAATATTTATTGTATATCTATTTCATTGTAAGTAGATTTCCAACAAACGATTTACAGATCGTATACACATTCAAACTGATTTGTAGATTAATTGAAATAAATAACAAAAGTGTGAACTGTATAGATTATTAGTAATAAAGGTTACAGAAAACCTATTCTTACCCAATATTTGCAGATTAGGTGTCTTCGGTGCCATTGCGCAGATAAGGGTATTCTAAAGAATTAAGATTATGGAGAAATGACAGAAACGGCAGCTTTATAATTAATTGATGCAATTAGTCATTATTGGTTTTAGTACAATTAAGTGATGAGTTTAATTGACTCAAATACAGATCACAAATTAATAGCACGCGTGGAAGAACAAAGAAACAAACACGAACTTGCGGGTTTAGCGATAAATCGATAATACCAAATTAAACGGATTTAATAAGCGAAAGAAGCACGTTAGCGACACAAGAAGACGTATTATATTGGGGAATCAATTTGATTGGTTGGGGTCATACAAATCGATCATGCATTTATGAATTATGATCTATGTAATATTAAAATACTTGTATCATTATCCAAGCTAAATTTATAATTGATAATAACTTTTAAACGCATTTGGTATTCAAATAGCTCAAGAGTCAACTTAGATAGGGAAGACGAAAGCACGATAACAGACAAAGGAAATGTACTAGCTTCTAACCTACCTACAAATGTTTGATACACTTGGTGACACGGAAGACGTCAATATTGTAATCCAGATATATTCCGATATATCAAGGTTGATAATAGTAACTGAATTCACGATTATCTGTCCGAGATGTGGTGGATTCTATGACAAAAGAAATACATATACACGATCTTTAATATAAACCTACATGAAAAAACCCACGTAGAGTGAAATTTTACGACACAGACACTTTCTTTCCTGAAATTACAAAGTTTGCGCATTAATAACTCATAGCGATAATATTCGCAGCTGTGATCGGGCGCCTATTTCGAAAAGATAGTGTCTATTTCCCTTCTCCATTAGTATGCTTTTATCTTCCCCGTATTATTTGACTGTTGCGTAGCTAACTCTAATGTCCCGCAGGAAGTTATGAATTATGCTGTATATCTGCTTAAAAAGTACAAATCACTTTATACACAGACGGTTGGAATTTATCGGTTTTAATATTAACAAACATACATACAGCTCGGTCGTTTTAAGCTGAGAAAAAGTTATACACTGCGCATAAGGCGCTTAGAGAGGGCACGACTTTGTATACTCCGAAGTAAAAACTCATTGAAATTATTATCAGTATACCAGCAATCCGCAATGGCCTAGCGAGGTTGCCGAAGTTGTGTTAGAATTTTTTAAAAATATTTCAAAGAAAGAAATAAAAAGTAATTCCAATGAAGTGAAATTAAAATATCATTTAGGAATCGCAACGGGTATATCAGTGGCTTCTGTTTATTGAATATTAAAAGAAAAAAAATGCGATACAAAAATCGACAATTCAGAAACTGTTCAAGGTGTAAAATCTAAACGTGATTTTGATTTTGTGATACTTCCAATGACAGCTTTTAAATCGCCCGCGCTAGTGTAAAATTTTTATATTTTTATTTTAAAGTCAACATTTGTGCTATACATATCTACGGTTTCCAAGAGTTCAATTATTCCATGGATACGAGTATTATCTGATTGTTAATTATTTATAAAACGCGAGTATGCGTATAAAATTTCACTATTTGTAATTCAATATTATAATAAATTTAACATACAATTTCATAAAACAATCCGTATTAGAGTAGGTAATGTAAAAACTACAATACGCTTTCTGTTTTGAATGTACTTTACAGCTTAATGTTTGTAAAAAGGTACTATCTGTCATGTATCAAACCGAGGCTATCGAATCGTTCTTTCTTAGGTTGAAACGATCAAGCTGTACATGGGTTAATTGTCAACATAAAACGTTAAAAGCTGGTTCTTGCATTTATACGTCATATTCGTAAATATGTATGTAAGGGTATTAAACTGGTGTAAATAAATACGTAGATTTAAATTTATCTATAAATTATAATTAACAAATTTTATTACACCAATTTTATAAAATACAACGCAGTTTTGCAATTAAATAAATTATTGCGAAGAGATTGACGATTTTAGAACTTAGAAGAAAATAAAACGTTTAATAGATGTGAATACTGAAGAATGTGACGCCGAAAAAGCTGTTCAAGAACAAATTTACGACAGTCTACTTACTATCACGTATCTACCAGATATACCTTTTTAAATTAAATGAGAACTAATTGATTACTAAAAATGTTTATATATTTTATTACAATATTATGTAATTTAAATAAAATAATTTGTAAATTGATTATATAAACATTTAGTTTAAAATTTGTCTATATAAATAACACTCAATTACGTGTAATGCTGCTTCACATTACTAAATGGGATTCTTTATGTATTACATGACACCATTCCATGATTTCAGATCTCTATATCAAGCTTAAAATAATATAATTTTAATTTCTCTATTTCGTGTTAGCGAGCTTTTTCATTAACTGAGATTGCTGTGTTTTATGTTAAAAGGCAATGCTATCAGTTGGAATGCATCCACTTTTCTGGATATTACGTATAGGGAGTTTTGGTACTATGAAAGCTATTTCATTAGAATTTTAAATTGAGTTTTGGTTAAAAGCTATAAATACTACAAACACGTAGTCAGTTTGCTTTAAATTACTCTTATATTACATTAAATTTGCAAATAGTAATAATACGACAAACTATACTTATTAATATTATATTTGAATTTTCGTTGTTTATATTAGCGAAGTTTTATATGAAATAAGTTTTTTATTTAAAGCAATATATAAAAGCGCAAGTTTAGAAACTAAAAAATGATCAGCAGTATTCATTATTTGCTACAGGTTGGAACAATAAGAACTATCGAAATTTTTAATTTTGACCCCTGACATTAAGCGAATAGAAAAAACGAATGAACAAAATTAGATAAAATAAAAATTATTTGATAGCAAATTTAATTCTCTATTAAACACAAAAGTTTCAAAATTATAAACCGTCACGTTTTTGCTATAAATTATATTGATTTTGCGAGTCGTTTATAAACGCATCACTTTATAAATTAATTACTAAAAAAGTACCTTAATAAATGCAATAACATTTAACTGTATTTATTTTATAACATTCATAATACACTGTAAGAGTAACAATATCAGGACTTGTTTAATTTCCTTGTTTTAACAAAAATTAATAAATAGCTGATTCTCGCATCCTATTAGAGTATTTAACTTTTTGTTTACACTATTAAATTATTTAGACAATCTGGCCTTTTATTAATATTTCAAGGTAATTTTAACTTCACGCTCGTAGAAACTTCAAACATACTAATAAAACGTTAATTTTATAGAATAATCTAAATTTGATTAAAAATGTTTTGCTAATTATACATTTAATGTTCAAAGGTCTGAAAAAACAATTAAAAAGTCTATTGGGTTAAAATATGCATATTTAGCAATTCAAGAGATTGTAATTCTCGAGGTTTTAAAAATATTGTAAACTAAACACAACTAACATTTTATTGCGTTTTTTGTGGTACTTGTAATTAATTTATAAAGTGAGTTTGTGGAACAACGCTCAATATCAGTATAATTTACAGTAAAATCGAAGTGGTTTATAATTCTGAAACATTTATATTTAGTAGAGAATTAAATTCACTATCAAAAAATTGTTGTTTGGTCCATTTCTATTTATAGTTTTTTTCTATTCGCTGTTGAAGTCAGGGGTGAAAATTACAAACGCTGTCAGTAATATTAAACAATTTTGACCAAAGATAAGAGTTGCTAGAATGGTTAGTATCTTTCTGTAGTGTGAGAAAGATGGAAGCTAACGTTATAAGCCCCTCAAAAAAATTACGACACCTCAAATAAGTAATTGAATAGCTTCCAGTTTTCATAAGTTTTTAAATTTAATTTTATTTACCGTTTATGTTACAAGGGCTACCCTGTAATAATCGAGATTCTCGCATTCTACTAGGCGTATCTCGCGTAACCCCTTCCATTAAAAAAAGTAAACCTTACTAGGGTAATATACAAACAAGCGTATAAAACGCTTTAGTCAATCCTGTGCAAGCACCCAATTACTCCACTGTGTTAGTAATTTTTAGTTAATGCTATGGAACTCGATAGGCGTGATTTTAGATCGATGACTTACTAAGATTATAAAAAAAGGTTTAAAGCAAGAGGAATGCCTAGTAAGTTTAAAGGCGACATTTGGAAACTCTTTGCCTTCATGGGCTACGATATTCAACTGATGAGCTGAATTCAAAAGAGAACGGCAGTCGTTAAAAAATGACCCCCACATCGGCAGACAGCAAACTGCAGTTATTGCAGAAAACAAGGCTGCTGTAATCATGTAGTGAAATAAACTCAACGAATAACATACTCTAAAATCGAGACAAGTTTAGGCATTGCGCATTGAATCGGTATCAACACAAACAATATTAAACGACTATCTTTGTCTTATCAAGCATCCAAACACTGGATTTTGCGGTTTGTTATGGCATTACAATAGCACTTCATCCCACACCGCGACTAGAATAACAGATTTTCACCACCTCAAAGGCTAAAATTTTGCCACATCACCCGTATGCACCAGACCTGCCCAACAGCTACCATTTTTTCCTACTTCCGCATATTAAGAAACAGTTGCGTAGACATTGGTTTTTTTCAGATAAAGAAATAATTGCAGCTTATGAGGATGAGATAATGCAGATAACGAAAGAAGTGTTAGTTGAAATTTTTCATAAGTGATTTATTCTCATGAACAAATGCATAAAAGCTAAAGGAAGGGGAGTTACTTTGAAAAATTAAGGTAAAAAGTAAGTTTAACAAGCTACTAGTTTCCGCGTATCCCGATAATTACAGCACGACCCTGGTATAGATTCATATTTTGTTAAGCTTAGGCATACAGTTAAATCTCTATTTCCGGATGATTCTAGTTACCCCACAACTCTTGATATGGAAAAGCCTCGCACTATCAGAGCTTCCCATGAATCGGACATTAGATATTTGCCTCAGCACATACAATTCTATTTATATTGAGCTATCCATATCAGATATCCTTTCTATGCTATTTAGCAAAAGATGGTTTAGTTTGTACATTCATCTTGCACTTTTATATCTTTATCTGACAGCAAAAGATATTACAATTACAAATAACAAGAGATTAAAAGTTAAAGGAAAAATCGCCAATACGGTGGAAATGCCATGAATGGTTTTATAAAAGTGACAGAATGCTGAAATCGTTTAAAGGGTATTTTAATATTGCGCTAAAAGTCCATTGAGAATTTAACTATATACCTATTTACATATGTATAACTAACGCCATGAATAAATACATGTATTTAAATAATTTATTGTTAAATATTTCCGAGTATGAAATAAAATAATTACACATCTTATCCGTATAAAAAGTACAAAAGTAATCATTATGTAGGTGCTATAAAAAATACTTCAATATACAGTTGAGTTTTTAATTACACAATGGGTGCTTCTTGCATAAATTGTTTTATTAAAAGCTATCCATTTTTACGATATCCGTACAACTTTATCTCATTTCGAAGAAAACTTATTAGAAATTTTACTATTTTTACGCTTTAACGATAAATTTGCCATATATAAGAAAATGTTTTAGGTCCAGGTTTATCTAAAGTTTGCTGTATAATGTTTATATTTATTCCCAGATATGTCTACTGTCCTTTCAGAAGGACACTCTGTATTAACAGAGTATTTTAAAATTGCCTCATAGATGGCGCCATATATAACTTTATCATTTCTTCCATTATGTTTTGTGAAATTTGAGATGGAAGGCTTCTGTTCATAGCAACATTTTCGAAAATGGCTAAACCGAGTGATCAACCTGCAAGACATGCAAACATGTATTAATTATTGTAAAAATAATCTGTCAGTATTTCAATATATGCACCTGTCATTAAGTATTATCATGAACGTGGGTTTCAATAATACTATGCGTGCTTCACTAGGTTCTATTTAAGAAGTGTTGTTTTAAAAGGACATTAAGTAAATACACATACTGTTTTTAAGGATTTGACGATTGTCGAACTACGAGTACCTCAAACGTTAAAACAAAATGACGATAATGATTCTACTGCAAAGTACAAATAACTATTATACTCCGTGTTGTTATTAAAACAGGTTTAATTAACGAACAGACGCTTAGGTTTATTAAAGCTATTGTACCAACTGCCCCTGGAATTATCCTAGAAGTCCTGAGATTTTCAGTAACCTCGGTATCTTAGGTAGGAGAGTGTTTAAAATTTCGTTGAGTTCAGGAAATTGAGATCCAAAGGTATTGTATTGGACATTGCCCAGAGCTGTGTAATCATATAATGGATGAAAGGTCGTTTGACCGTTCTCTCCATACTTTCTACAAAGATTACCCAGTGAATTCCGACTGTAGTTGGATGTTTATTGAATCTATGACCCCTTATAACGCCACAGTATGCTCATATTTCTTTTCTGATTAATGAAAGTAGAGGCTGCACCTAGGATTTGAGTCCTAGATTGTCTGTAGGTTTGTTTATCCCGCCATTGTTTGAACCTGAGGAGTACGTCGGTCTCAGTGATGGATATTTTGAGGGAATAAGGTAAGTTGGTGTTGGGCGCAGCTGATTGCATAGCAGTGCACGTCTTAAGCAAAAAATTTGATTTTTCATTACCTGCATATTCTCGATAGTCAGAGATATAGAAAATAGTCATCTTGTTGTTCGTAAATGCTAGAGCCTGTAGGGTCTGTTAAGATTCCCACGCCAATCTGCATAATATGGTGAGATTCGATAACCATGTAATGGCACCTAATGGCACTGAAAATAAGAACTGTAAGTTGTGATAATCCCTACTGATTCATTCTTCCGTCTAGGTTGAAGCTGCATGAAACACAGGAATATATGGTTAATGGTTAATTCCATTTTGGACGAAAGTACCTGCTGCAGCAGAGCTGCAAGATTTTAACCCGTCTGTAAACGATGATCAACCAGTTGCTCGGGATCATTTGTCCATTCCGAGATGCTGAGAATTACTGTAGAAGATAGTGTTGAAGACCCTAATAGAGGTAACACCATCACCTGCACCCCAGAATATGCTCGGTAAAATGTTAGTGACTGAAGTGTACCCCAGCCATAGCTCTCAGCACGCCATTGTTTGAATTGAAGCAATCTGGATGCATCTTTCATAGCCTCTGTTCGTACCTGAAGACACAAAAGAGGTAAATCAGGCAGCGCCTCCAAAGCTCCAGTTTGGTTGGTTCTTAGGGCGTTTTCGATACTCTCTACTAATGCATGCGATCTTATGACCGAAAATTCAGGTAACGAGGATCATATACTGCTTATGTACCAGTCCCGAGACGTAGAACGTTCTGAAAAAATTCGCCAGATGTACCTAATGATTTAGTACTTAATGTCCTTTCTGGGGAGCGATTCAAATATATTTTTAGTAACTTCCACAGCTGTGATAACGCAACTTTGAATAAATCAGATAAATTCGTAAAAGTGTAACATTTTCTTAATAAAATGAACGAATCGTTTCAGAAATTTGCTCCCTTGTGCGAAAATCGTACAGTAGATGAGACCATGGTTCCTTACTTTGGGCATCATGGTTCCAAGCAATCTATCCATGGGAAGGCGTTTCGATACGGCTACATATTGTATAGAATGGGCTGCATCAAGGAAAGGGAAGCGAAAGAGATGTTAAATACTAAGAATTTGGTTTAGGGCCATCGGTTGTCGTTCAGTATACTATATTATCTATGCATGCCTAAACTTACCACATTGTTTAGGATGATCTTTTTATGACTGTTTCAAAGCCAAAATACTCGTATTACAGGGACAATAAAGGAAAACTGCACTTCCAACTGAAGGGTAATGAGCGATATTGAGATGAAGAATAACGAGCGGGGATTTCTAGATTTCAAATCAAACGAAAATGGAACCTTGATAGTGAAATGGCATGATAATAATATTGTCTCGTTGATGTCAAATGGTATATCCGTCTATCCATTGTAACTACTAAGTCGCATTTTAATAAAGCAACGGAGACGGGTAAAAGTTGGGTAACCAGAAAATTTATTCATGTACAACTTCTATGAGTGGAGTAGACAGGGCAGATACATGGTAGCTTTTAGGGGTAAAAATGGTATATAGCTCTAGTATTTGATATGCTCGACCTAGCTGTATAAAATATCTGGCAACTTTATTGACAACAGAATAGCAAGCTGGACAATCTAAAATTTCGCAGATATATTGTGATAGCCTTTCTTCAAGGCCATCGAAGAAAATTTGTAGAGCTATCTATGCCATCGCAACTAGAAAACGCAGATTCTAGATAAGATGGAGTGGACAATTTGATTATTACTCAAGAAAAACAAACTCGATGTAGATTATGTCATAAAAAAGTTCAAAGGAAGTGTGAATAATGTAATGTAGCTTTGCATGTAGCTTGCTTTAAACCATGCTAAACCATGCTTAGCCAATTAGTACCTTTTTATACAATCTAAGCATTTTCTCAAATAATTCTCTGGAAATTGAGTAACCATAAGTACATTTTCCGTTTATACTTGCGGCATAACTACCCCTGCAGCAAAATCAAAAATGTTCTTAAAATCGGAGAACCGGGAGTACCAGTTTATTGTTGTCATTCTTAGATATTTCCCAAAATTTAGTTTTTCCCAATTTTTTTCAATTTGGTTCTAACGATTTTTTAAGACTTGGTTCTTTTCTTACCTATTTTTTCTCTAGTAAATTTCTGAAAATTAAGTAATCGGATGTACTTAAAGCAATAATTGTGAACAATATATCTCAAAAACTAAAATCGTAGAAAAATTAAAAGTTGTATTTGTTTCCTACTTTCCTAGTATGCGACGGTGAGAATTTAGTAGAAATGTAATGAGCGGAAGTGTCGCTTCATTTTTGCGATTTTTAAGTCCGTTTTGATTTCCTCGAAAACAGCTCAAACAATTTTTGTAAAACCTACTAGAGTTCTAATCTATTTGATGCCCTTCTACATGATCTTTTTTGCTTCTCTAAAAAAAATGTATTAAAGCGAGTTATGCTAGTAAATCTCTGGAGTTATGAAGGGTTTTGCGTGTCTAGTAACTTGAATGAGTGACCATTGCAATTATAGATCCGAAAATAAATGTAAATAATGTTTGAATCATGTGTGGAGGTTATCTGTGTACCTATAATACATAAGAGAAAGTCGTGTGTAATCTCACATCAGATTTTTTCAAATAACTTTGGTGTAAAGACACAAAATTTTCCAAAGACGTATTTATTGGGAAAATGCGGGATAACTCATCAAGGCTTATTGTAAAAGAAATTTAAATGCTCTTTCGCTTATCAAATTATTTTATAAAATGTGAAATTCGATAAATCTAAAAGTATTGACACGCATACAAATCTAACGTTTAATTGCATTATTTCCTAAAAAGTATAAACGATGTAAAGATATTTAGCATTTACTAAAATATGTTTAATGAATTTCAAATAAAGTTAAAATTACACATAGCACAGTAATCAAGTCTACGAATACTTCTGAATTGTTTTAATTTGTAAGCTAGCAAATCATGGTATTACGTTCTAAGGGTAAAAGTTATTCGTAAAACTTTGAAATTAAGTGTTTCAATAATACGCTGTGTAATTAAAAGGTATAAACAAATTGGTACTACTGAAAATAATTAATGCTCTGATCAACACAAAATTTTAACTATGAGAAAGCAACGATAAATTCCATAATAGATGCAGAAGAATCCTTTTATAAGTACTCAGAAGCCAGCCGCCGATACTCAAGAAGAGAATGATTTGTAAGCGAGGTAAATCGGCAAAAGCAGTTAGAATTTACTATAGCATTTATAAATAATCCTGTAGAGTTCTGGCTAAATGTTATATTTTCTGATAGCAAATATCATATTTTTGGATTAGCTGAAAAATGATATGTCTGTAGTAAACCCAATACAGAACTTCAAAGTAAGAATTTACGAAGTTAAATATGGAGGAGTTAATGGTTAAGTATGGGAGTCTATGGCGTACAATGGTACTGGAAATTTCACATCTATTGATGGGATAATGAATGCTGACAGTACATTTACGTGTAGTGTGTTCATTTATTTGGTAGTGCTGTAAATTTGGGAATCAATTTTAGTTACCATTTCCAACGAGATAATGACACGAAGCATATGGCCAGGAAAATACAGGAATGGCGGCTCTATAACATCAGACGAAAACTTATCACGCCTCAACTATTGCTAGACATAAATCATGTTGAAAATCTAAGGCAATTTCTTGACTTGCAAATAAGAAAACGGCACATTCTTAACAGATGGTTAAAAAAATGTTCTTATTGAAGAATCGTTACAAATCTCCGAAGAAATTGCAAAATAATGATTAAATTCAATACTAAAACCGTTTCAAGCTATCATTGATATAAATATGTAGAATGAATATCAAATATTAATTTATTATTTTTTCTTCGAAAATTGAATATATTGTTATATCATTTGTTCTGTACGAATGGTTCTTTGTTTATATAAGTTTGGCATTTTATTTTTTCCTCTAAATGTGTATTTATTCAATAATTTTGTTGTATATTTTTATAATATAAGTTAAGATTTCAAATAAAATATATTTTAATACTGCTCTTTTATTTTTGTAAGAAGTACTTTTATAAAATTGAATTGGATGAATACCTTCTTCCTTACCGTAGCTGTAAAGTTAGAAAACGACTGGAACGAGTATATCTCTTTAAGAGCACATTCCTTTTATGCATTCACTTGAAATGCAAGTTTAATCCTCATATCAGATTTGTTTTGCGGAACGTGATACCAGTGGGGTCGACAGTGACCCCACTGTTTTTTAACAAACAGCGTAATAATATTTGAAACACTATTTTTGTTTGTTACATACGAGTATATAAAAACTATTATAACTTTAAAAATTTTATAATACTATAAA
>JAHWXV010501930.1:0-13092 GCA_024586415.1 Phrixothrix hirtus | reverse complement strand
TATTCAGCTACATCAAGAACTGATGGATGATGATTTTCAAAGAAGAATAACTTTTTGTAATTGGGCTAGAGGTAAAATACAGGAAGATCAGGGTTTTTTGGTAGAATTTTGTTGTCTGACCAAGCCACTTTCCATAGAAATGGTTCAGTTAACCGCCACAACCTTCATTATTACGCAGTTGAAAATCCTCATTTCTTTAGAGAAGCTTATCATCAGCATAGATGGAGTATCAATGTTTGGGGAGGTATTATTGGTGAATACATTATCGATCCCTACTTTTTGATAGGAGCTTGAACGGACCAACATATTTAGATTTTCTACAAAACGTTTTCCCTGGTTTATTGGAAAATATCCCACGCGTGCTTTTTCAATGGATGTGGTTGCAACATGATGGTGCACCTGCCCACTTATTCAAGAGCAGTAAGCGACTTCTTAAACGATGCTCATCGAGACAGATATATCGGTACAAATGGCACATTCAACTGGCCAGCTCGTTCGCCAGATCTAACTAAACTCGATTACTTTTTATGGGGATATGTAAAGGAAGCAGTTTATTCGGTACCACCTACTACTGTTGACAATAAGCGTGAAAGAATAATAAATGCTTTCCAAAGTGTGACACCAGAAATGTTACGAAGTGTCCAAAGGAGTTTCTTCGAAAGAATTAATATGTGTTTGCAAGAATATGGACAATATTTTGAACACTTTTCTTTTCTTACGGATAGTTTAATTTAGTATTACAATGTAACTAAATTTTATTAAATATTTCGAAAATAAGTTAAGATAGGTATAGGGAACTCCCATATCAATCGACGGAGAACTTAATTTTACATCACATCCTGAAAAAATATATAAAGTGTTCTATTTGAAAAAATTGAGAAAACTGTGTCTGAAGTTGTCTATATTAAAAAATTAATTCTGGACACCCTGTATGGAATAAGGCGACTGAATTTGAACAAAAGTATCTCCAAACCTTCAGCAACAGCTTCCTTTAGTAACATTTGTTAAACTTCATATTTGTGTATGTGGTAATTTTTTAATGAGAGGACGACACGTGTAGTTTATTTTACAAAAAATTTATATCTTTAAAACCACAAACTAGATAGCACTAGGATTTATAATATAAATAACGATCATTAAAATTCTTACCAAAAAGCAAAAATATATAGGGTGTCCCATTTAAAAAAATTGAACTCCACTGTGTCACCTTTTTCTAGAACACCTTGTATAATCAGAAATAATTTTATAGAGTGCCCAATTACCTCCTGGACATTTTGTGCAAATTTAAAATCTCTACCTATAATAGCACCGGAGCTATGGAAGGCCAACGCACTAATGTCCCACCCTGTATACTGAATATTATTCTGCGGAATGAAGATTTTTTGCAATAGTTTTATAAGAATTACTCTGTTCATATGAACTTATAATAATTTTATGTAAATCATCGTTTGTCCACGTGCCATTTCATTGACAATTCGACAGGGAATGAATAAGCATAATAAATAATGATTAATTTATTTAATTCGATATGTTTTTAGTTGCAAATGAGTTGCAATAAGTACGAAAACATTTGGTTTACTTTATCATTGAGTACAAAAACATTTGATACATGTTTATTGAATTGGAAAACGTTTATGATTAGATTAATTTATGACTTAACCAGCGAAATATAACATTCTAATATCAACACACTACAGTGCCAATAAAGGATATTAAAAATGTTAGATATTTGTGGTAATTTAAACTTTATAATAATAGAATTTGTTGATGTACGTATATATATGTGTTTGGGTTTTTAATAGTATTGTACACTATTTTGCATATTCAGTACAAACACTTCTAAAAAGTTTAACAATATATTCATTACATATTTTCCTGTCATTTTTCTTTCGTTCTCTAGCTAGTTAAAGTTTTAATAAGTTGGTAGGTTTTATCCATCATGATATCGACATTACTCTGTTTTTCTTTTAGCGTTCTTTGCGCGCCACTTTATCTTTTTTTAAATTTTATCCTATAATGCTTCCATTGCCGCAACATCTTCAGATTACTGAAAGATTATTAATAATTTTAAATATTGCTTAAAACTCGTTTGGAGGGTAAATCTATTATTTTTTTGAGTTTTCAGCGTTGGCAATGATAAATTTGGTTTAATATGTTACAGCTACGAAAATACATAGTAATTCATCGCAACATCTTACGATTTATATTGAAATATTTCCCATTTGTCCATAAATAGATCAGAGGTATAAAGTAAAGTGTAAAAAATGTCTCTATTAGTAGCAGATCAAAAACATTTTCTTACACGGTATAATCTAAAAATTTTGTAATCCCTATTTCGAGATCATTGTTATGAGGGGCACCATTTATATTGTGAGCCTAATAATAAAGGAAGAATAATTTATCATTGAAAACTGATTTATTGTTTTTCAAAATATTCTCCCATCCTTTTGAACCAATTTTCAAAACATTTTTGCCATTCTCTTTGAGACATCTCTAAATCATGGGATTTGGTTCACCTTGAAACATCCATAGAGTCGACTGCTGTTTACTTTCCGGCTCATACGTATATATCCATGATTCGTCACCTGTTACAATATTATATACGTTTTTGAAGCACCGCCATTGTATTTCCTAAGCATTTGCTTGCACCAATCGACACGGGCATCTATTTCAGATGTTTTCAAATTGTGTGGGATCCAACGAGAACAAACGTTTTTCACGGCTAATGTTCACGCAATATTCTATATATGCTGGTCGAACTAATGTATAAGGTTGCCTCAATCTCACAGTATGTCACATTATCTTGCATAATCAGTTTTTGCACAGCATCAATGTCTTCTTGCACAACAACTGATTTTGGACAACCTTCACGACTTTCGTCGGTAAGCGAACGGCAGCCACGATTAAACTCGTTATACCACCGTTTCACAGTGGAAAG
This sequence comes from Phrixothrix hirtus, assembly GCA_024586415.1. Taxonomy (NCBI): domain Eukaryota; kingdom Metazoa; phylum Arthropoda; class Insecta; order Coleoptera; family Phengodidae; genus Phrixothrix; species Phrixothrix hirtus. Next base: position 10,154 of record JAHWXV010501930.1, on the reverse strand, counting down.
GATAGGGCTTGATCGCAAAAAGTGGAAGTAAGTTGTTCCATGCAGTCTTATCTAGATAATCCACGTCGAAAGTCGTTATAAGTCTTCGCACGAAAATTTTCACGAGTTAATTCCATTTTTACGTCGAGGCACAATTTTCAAGTCACTATAAACACCACTAATCACGCTCAAATGTGAAAGTTTCCATTACAAATGTTAGATGGCATCTTAAACTCGCAGTGTTGCCAAGGCTCACAATATAAAGAATGCCACTCGTATCTTCAGAGAGTTGTCCTGGAAATAAAACAGCATTAAAACGAATTATATTGGCTCCTTGAATCAGTACTTCATGAACAGAAGATGGTATGTAATACCATTTATATTTATCTACATATAATACGCCAGTTCTAAATGCATACTGTCCAAATTTATCAGGATTTATTTGCATGCCATATGACAATTTGTAATATGATATGGAATCGCTTTATCACTTCTACATCAACTCCTGTAATTTCAGATGTACATACAAAATTATAAAAACATCGTCTTGCAGTGTTGCCAGCGTTATTGTTACCATTTACTTGTCGAGGCTTGTTAATTATTTATCCAAGTTCAGTTCGAATTCATTCTTATAAATAGCGCATTTTATTTTGTTTTTTCTTGTCTTCCACTATACTGCTGGCCATTTTTCAAACGATACATTGTATGAAACATGTAGAAATAATTCCATAAAACGAATTCATACAAGTAATCTATGATTTTCTTCATTTTCAACTCTCTACTTGACACGTTAATTTGAGTTGGTTTTGCAAGACATATATTACAAGTAGAAGCAGAAGGTGTATGTGTTAACACGAACAAGGTTATCATCTATCATAGTAAAATGGAGTTCATGTTTTATTAAGAACAAGTTTTCATTTATTAAAGAGACTGGATTTGTTTTCCAATGTTTTCAACAATACTATGTTTTTTCTGGATCATCGTTAGAGAACTCTATCGAAGTTGAGCAACATTATAGAATGAAAGAGGGAGTTGGATTCTGGCATTATCGATAAGCCTAATGGGTACTAAAGAAGATATCTATAAATTACTGTCGGATACAAATCGACTTTCACCTGAAAGTATTTGTTTGTACTCTTCTTGTTCAGAAGAACCATCGCAACATCATTTGCTACATAAAACTAAATGGGTTGATGATTTCAATGATTTTACCATTATTAGTCTTGCAGCAGTGTGCTTTAGAATTGCTTGCAATCTTACTTTGGCAGCAACTTCAATTTGCGTTTTATCTGGATAATATGCTTCTTTGGCTTGCCCAAGTTGCTTATACGATGGAAAAAGTGTGCATTATTTATCTTCTAGGCGTTTTTCAAGATGTGTATTTAAACTTACTTAAGCTCAAATCTACATAAATAGCTAGAGTTTCATCGATACTATATTGAGCAATAGAGGAGTGTCTCTTCTTCAATACTGATAGATAAATTCCTTCGCTCCTGACGATGTTAAGCGTGACTCTTGTACAATTAATGCTTCTTTTATTTCACCAAATGATCGCAATCCCTGAATGTAGGATTTATGGATGCGGTCTAACCCTGATTCACGAAATAGTTTTATTGCTTTTCCATGTTGTGTCACTTCTACCGATTCTTCATATGTTTATGTTCAGGTGCTAAAGACTCATTAGCTTCTTCAAATGATACGGAAAACTCATCATCTAGCCATTGTCTATTAGTCTACACAAATTTATTTTCATCTTCCTGCTTTTTTCCATCGTGTTTTAAATTCAAGCACAGATATTTTAGTATCTTCACAATTACACACTATAAATTACTTTTAAAAATATTAAATGTTTCTTTGACATATCTTTTTGCTGTAAATATATGCTTTCCATGTTTAATGAAAGCTAGAATGATAGTTAGGAATATAAATGGGAATCGTTCTTAATTTTTCCTAATAAATTAAATCAATATCTACCGAATATTATATCATTCATTTAGCAAATTATTAACGAGTATATGAGAATAATATGTGCGAGTATTCATTTATTGTTGGCCACGCCTATTGAAACTTTTTCGCTTTAACCTCTGACATTGACAGCGACTAAGAAACCAACCAGTAAAGCTAACTAAACAAAACTAAACTGTTTGATAGAGAATGTAATTATCTATTAAACATATGGCTATGCACGGAGAGAGCCTGTGCATATCCGTCACAATATCCACTGTCGCTTCCAACGTCATTATGCCATTGTGATCTGAGTTGCAGGCACTTAAACATGGGTGCTACGATTAACACACATGCCAAGTTGAGTTGCATAGTTTAATTCTGTTTCTTCAAGCAAAAACGAATAGTGCAACTGAAATTCATCGAAGAATGAACCGCGTATACAGTGAAAACTTTATAAGTGATCATGAATGGTGTATAGTCTAAGAAATTTAAAAAATTCCGGACCGACATTCACGATGAAGGGGGATAGTACGCAACTTTGTCGTAACTGTAAACTTCCACCTCTTCCCTGAACTGAAAAAGTGGTTATTAAAGCAGAAGTTCAAGACTAATGATAATCTTCAAAACAACGTTAAGAATCGTGTCAACTCAATGGCGCATATGGCAAAATTTTGTTAATCTAGGTTCACAAAAATCAAAATGCCGTTGGAGTTTTAAAAAATCGCATTTAATATAAGCGAAATGATTATAAGTAAATTATAAAACAAAATTTGTAGTTATTATTTATATAATTTTACCGTACTTTTTACAAGCGGCTAATGTTTTAATTTTATAAATTTATGTTCATAGATTACAAACGAAGATAATAAATAAATAAAACAACTTGTATCATCTTAATTAGTTTATAAAGAACACTCTATGGAATTTATTAGGCAAAAGAAAATAGTTAAATAAATAGAGAAAACAACCTTCGTCAATTTTATTATTCTAAATAAAACACCTTATCTAATTTTGAAGAAAAATCTAAACATTTTGAAGAACGCGTAATTCCGTCACAACATGGATTGTTTCCAGCACGATTACAGTACTTCACTATAATAAGGGTAGCTCGGTAAACAAGTAAGCAGTATCAACATAGGGTGGAGCCAAAAAGTTAATATTTATTTATAAATAGCTATAAATTTATAAAACAATATTTAATTATTTGCTATCTGAACTCGATTATTTATAAGCATTCATCTGTTTGTCCTGTTTCACCTCATTATCATCATTATCTTCAGCTGAATCGATATTTTTTATAACAATATTAGGAGGTGTTAAGGCGAGTACATCTGACTGAAATCTTCTCAATTGTTTTTGAACTTTGTTTCGGTAACTATTAATTAGTGAATTGAAACATATTAGTATGGTCGATCTTCCATGATTGCCTTTCTAGAACATTTCCCTGTAATTTTACCTCGAAACCCTTTAAACTCTCTATCACGACATTTTCGTGTGTCTTCTGTTAGCTGTTCAATCGGAAGAAGTGCATATTTCATTATTTTACAGCTATATATATATATATATAAGAAGTTTATACCCACTAACGGGCATAAAATATCAAGAATATAAATCCAAGTACCTTTTCAGAGTTTCAGTAGCATACTTCTTAAAAGTTGTTTTGTTGGTTTCGTATTCACTTGAAAGCTCAGTTAACAAAGCAGAAGATTGTTTAATTAAAGTTTCGTTCAAATCAGTGGTGAAAGCAAATTGAGGTAAGATATCAAAAAAGTGTCTTACTGTTTCCATCACTTGTCGTCCCAAATCCTTCCTTCACTATATCCATAAGAAGACCCATTTTGTATCGAAATTTATTTTGAATATATTGTATCGTAGTTTATTTTTGTTTATCTTCTATACTTTTATACTTATACTTTTTAAGTTCGAGGCGATTTGTAGTTTTTGTAAAAACATTCAAAACTTCAAAGTTTTAAATACGGCGATGACAATCCGAACTGGTAAATTTTTGGATTATTTGGTTTATCGTGTAACTTGGCCGCGTTCATCTGCTTTAGTGTGCAGCCACATATTTAATATGCCTATGCCGAAAAAACGTTCAACAGTGAATGGTATACTGTGCCATCAATCATGCATAAAGTGAACTTAGGATTTATTTCTAATTCTTTTTCATCGATAGTTATTTTAATGGGTGATTAGTTTTTGATCTGGTGCTTAATGCTGTTAATTTCATTTATGGTTAATTCCGAAGTTTCTTCTTGTAAAAGTAGCTTTATTGGGCGACAATATTTGGATCTAAAAGGAACTGAATTGAGCCACAATATGGATTTGCATGATACTTACATAGTTTGCGAGTTGTAGAGGTACAAGTGAGATGACAAACATGGCACTATCCTATTGATGCCTAGGATACTCAGAACTAAAACTCTGTTTATCTGAACTAAATCCTACACTACTATCAGTCTCATTTGAAAATAAATTTCATATTGGATAACATATCTTTATACTGACGTAGAACGTTACTTTGCACTATGCATATTCTTCGAATTGTAAGCTTAACTAATAACTAAGTTCACTGCTGCAGATATTTCAGTTACTTTTATATGTTCAGCATAGCATTCTCTTTTGGTTTGGGTAAGGAAACGTTATGATGGAAATATCTTGTAACCTGTAGCTATTAATCGCTCTTGTACGACAGTGTAAGGATATTTATTCATATTCCCATCTAAAAACGTTGCTGGTGGAACCTCTTTGCTCAATATTATCGATGTTCAGGGTGAATAACTTGTGGAATAAATGCTTATCTTATCGATATGACCCATTTTGAAGAAATAGTAGTAGAATTAGTGTTGATGTATCACGTTGTGCTTTTTTTACAAACTTTTGCAGGTGGCATATGTTAATTGTTCTGGATCAGTTTGCATAAGTTTTTGTATTCTCCTTCCTTTGCTTTATCGAAAACTTTAGTGAAAACGACTTTTGGTCGCTCGCGTTCTTGAGACGTTGTAGGCAGCTCTTCAGGCACTAGAACTTGACAAAGTTCGTTAAATTCAACTTCGTAATTAATTTTAAATAAACGCTCTTTAGTTATTTTATTATTTCTCCACTTTCTCAAAAACAAGTTTGTTAATCTTAAAATTTTTATAGAAACATATTTGTATATTTTCTTTTACGTTTTTAGCTTTAAAGTACTGAACGGCATAGAAATATAGCCTTTCACTACATGCCTTTCTTTTAGCAAAATATGAAACTAACACCTCCTGGAGATTACACCAACAACTAAACATTTAAATAAATATTCAAGGAGCAGGCAGGGACAATTAAACTTTATATAGTATAATTGTCAATACATTAACATATTTAATAAAATAAAAATTATTGCGAAATACAATAAGAGCACTTAACGTTCTATCAAAATATAGTGTAGGAATTATTTAAAATTACCCTGTATATAGAATTCATATATCATTTTGTTTTAATTAAAAGCATGGCATAGTTCATTTACGCATTTATTGGCTTTTATAGTTGAAATAATTATTTTAGATATTGTAATAAAATTAGAAACAATAATAATTTGATGAAACATTCTAGAACATTTCATGGAACACTATAGAAGCTTTTTTAGAACTGAAATAAATGTTGTAATCACGAATGCCTCATTACTGTAACCGATATCTATCTTAATAAATTCAAGGTCAGCAATAAGTCATGGCATTACAATTTACTGCATCATAAAGATGACTAATTGCTTACCAATATAGCATTATTTAAACTTCTTCTTTCTACATAAATAGTAGATTAAATTCATTTAGTGTTTAGTTTTTCTTGAGAATATTGTCTTGCTAAGTAGCAGTTATACACAAATATAAACATAACGTTTATTATTAATCTGCTGTGAAATAAATATTTAAGTAAATAATTATTTATATTATTTATATTATTAATATAAATAAAGACTTTTAAACAATTAACTAGTTTCGTTACAATATGTTTAAAATTTAATTTATAGGTGTAATACAACAATTATTAATTTCGTATATCTGCTTTTTATAAATATAATTTGCTACAATGTTGTAAAACAATTTTTAGCAATTTTTCTCCACAGTCATTTGGCTTTGTCACAATTATAAATGCGATGGACGTTACCGTAACAAAAATCCCCTTTTATAAATGATATCGTGCCTGGCCCGCAAAACCTTGAATGCTTTGGCCTCTTCCCCAGCGTTTAAACATAAGATTTTAAGCAAAGAAGCGAAAGTTGTCTCCTCTAGCTTGTGAGTTCCTCTGGAATAGGTTAACACAGTAATGTGTGAATTAGTATGCCCCATTAAGTTATATGATAAAGACTATCAAATTCGTGTAAATTGGACCTCACCCAGTTCGGGGCTCAACAGATCAAACCGTACTGATAGAAGGTGTTCCATAATATTGTAAGTCTCTGCCTTCCCGCTGCTTTAATTTTCAAATAGAATATCGGACCATCTATCCTTGAAAACCCATGTATCTTTCTTTCAGTGACCAAGTAAGTCAATACTTTCTTACCTAAGGTGAAATGTAACTATTCAATAAATGTTACCAAAATATGGTTTTAGTAATACCAAACGAATTTACTTTATAAATTTTAGTTTTAAATTCTTTTTGTTTCGGTTATAGCATACAGTAAGATTGCAATGTGGTCTGAAAAATTCAACAATAACTTTCAATTTTACAACCCCGTAGGCTATCACCTTCCCCCAAGGCTTTTGAACTCTGCACTTCACTCCTAGCTTCTGTGTAATGAATCTAGATCAAAGTAAAGCAGTGGCCTCTCAAGCTTTATTAATTTACCGTCGCCTACCGTCACCAGCGCTTCGGAACTTGCATAATGCCAATTAATTATATTTACTTGAACTCCCCCGCCCATTCCCTTTAGGGAGCCCTACAAATCTGCAAGTTATGAATATTGACAGCTATCCACCTTCTAAAAGTGCCTACTACCAGTTTGTCCCGTTAAACTCTTCGTCAGTATGCACCAGTAATAAATTTATCTGAAACGATTAGATGAAGAATGTTACATAAAGTAATATTTATTGCCTATAAAATTACTGTTGTACATAAATTAAGAGAGCAGGATGAATAGGATTGCCTTCGATTTTGTTGGATATTTCTATAATTGAGCAATGAGAACCCAGATAGGGAAAAGTTGCCTTTTATTATCAATGAGGTATATTTTTTGTTTAAACGGGCATTTTAACTTGTAAAATCGTCGCTATTGGAATACTGACAACCTCTGGAAAATCCATGAATGATCTTTATACTCTCGGAAGTTCTATTTTATCCTCAAGGATAACCGGGTCAAATTTTTATGACTAAAAGTGTGAAACAGTAGCAATAACACCACAAAAATACATGGCAATGCTTGGAATCTTTTTCTTACTTCAAGTTCTAGATGAATATATTAGAAGCTTTTGATTTTAGCATAACATAACGAAATTTTTGAGAACGTTTTGATAAATGCATAACATATAAAGCTTTTTCAATCATGTGGTATCATTCGTTATTAAATCGATCTCACAAATTTAGGTCCAGTTCAGTGTTTAGATGTAGGTGGGTATCAGCTACCAAAACACGGCTGAAAAATTGCGAAAAAGTGTCAAAGTTTGGTAGAGTTTCTGTTTTAATGTATCTGAATGTTATACCATCACGACAATAGGTAGAACCAAAGATAGCCTGGAATTTCATGGCTTTTACGATATACTAATAAGTCGTTGTTATCAATTTTATCAACGCATGTATACAAATTTTCAAAAATATCCACTTGTATTGTGAGATTCGTTATAGTATTTGCAATAAACAATTACTTACTTAAGCATTATTGGAACTTTCTGTACTCATATAATCTAATTAACTTTTTGGAAATTACTATCGAATAAAGGATATAATAAACCAATATAATCATATTCTTAAAATAATTAATTTTTAAATCATGTTCATTAGAAAAACCGAGCTCAATGACAGATGTGCGGTGTAAAGGTGGAGTTAATAGTACTATATTTCTAATATTAATATTGTGAACGTTCGTACAAAAAGAGATTCTACGATATAAGTAAGTATGTTGGAGGTTGGCATATGGTAATTCTATGAAAAAGAGCAGTTAGTGTAACTTACGTTGTTGGTTCATTGTTAACCACCTAGTAAGTTGTAATAAAGGAAAAATGTGACCACTATATGTTTTTCCATAGATACAGCTTAAATAACCACTCTGAGCTAATCGTACATAATTCAAATCCATACTGTATAATCATTGACCATATATTCGATCACGATAGTTAAAATGAGACAACACCAATTCCTTACATAACATTTTTCAAATATTATAACTGAAAAACAATTTTTACGGCCAAACATTAACCTTAATTTGGCATAAGCTTTGCTGGCCATATTTAAAACCTGCTGTTTGAAGCATAGTTTATTTCCTGAATACATTCTTATGTTTTTTATACAGTTCCTTATTGTTAAGGGAGTGTTATTGATGTATAGACCAATCTTGTTATCTATTAGCGGCCTTAATTTGTCTTTGCGAAGAAATAATTAGTGAAAACTTAGAAAGGTTTATAGTAAATTCATGTGCACTTACTGCTTCTGAAAGTTAAGTAGATAAGTATTGATTTGTTCGAGATCTTGGTGAAATCTCAAAAGAGACAATCCATTGTTTGGGTGTCGTCTGTATACGGGGATAATTGCTACATTTCAAATTAATTAATAGGTAGGTAGGTAGTGTAATGCAGTAGAATGTGCGCCCAATAATGTTTCCCTATGGAACACCAGATATTACCTACTGACGTTCTAAAGAATTTCCAATGTACATGACCTTTTGTCTCCTCTATACATGATAGTTATTGAAAAAACGTCTACGACATTCATCAAATCCATATATTCTAATTTAGTTCAAAGTAGATTATAATAGATAATATAAAATGCTTTGACAAGTCTATTAGAACGAGTATTGGGATGTCACCACGATTTATAGCGCAAAAGACGTCATCCTTTATTGTCGAAAGGACTATTTCATAGCTATATCTCCGTCTAAACCCCGATTGTGTTCCTTGAAAAGTTATATATTCATGAAAAAGTGATTGTATTTGTTCAACAACCGTTCTTTCCAATGTTTTGAACGAGGTCAGAACTTTAATGTTGTTAGATGGAGACGCGAACATGGCATCTTTTTAACATTTAGGAAAAGCTAAGCCGAAATCAAAATAACTATCTCTTGTGTAGCAAGAATAGGATTGATGATGGAATTTATTTTTAAAATAACTCAAACAAAATTGTAACCAACACCTACGCGTTCCTAAATTAACTTCATCAATGCGGTGACTAAACTATCTTTACACTATACGAGGTGCGACAATTAAGTAATCAGACTGATGTGAAAAAAGCTATCACTTATGTTTTTAGCCATATTTAGTGTAATCTCCTTCAAAGTAGTTCCCTTTTGCTTGCACACACTTACTTCAGCGCTGCTGCCACTGCTGGTAACATTACTGGAACTTTTCTTTTGGAATGTCCGCCAAGACCCTCGCCACAGTTTTTTGGACATGTTTTGTTGTTTGAAAATGGTGTCCCTTGACCACCATTTTGACTCTTGAAAATATAAGAAAGTCGCTCGGAGCGATATCGGGTTAATAAGGTGGCTGTGGTAGTACTCAAATGCGTTTTGAGATTAAAAATTGCTGTAGAGACAGTGCAGTATGGGATGGCGCATTATCGTGATGAAGAATCCAATTATCAGTAATGTTTGCATGGACACGGAGAACTCGTTTTCGAAATCTTCCTACAATATCTTTGTAGAAATATTGGTTAATTCTTTGGTCAGGAGGCATCTACCCTTTATGAACAATGTCGTTGGAATCGAAGAACCACACAAGCACGCATTTTACTTTTGATTTTGACATGCGAGCTTTTTTTTGAGCTAGTTGACCCTTTTGAATACCATTTCGAACTTTGACGTTTTGTTTTTGGATCGTACTGGTAGAACCCTTTCATCAACAGTGATACCATGGCTCAATAAATCTGGATTGATTTCCACTCGTTCTAACAAATCGACTGCCACATCTTTCCGTGTTTCTCACTGTTGGTCTGTGAGATTTTTGGGACCATCTTTGCACAAATTCTTCTCATACCCAGATTTTGAGTTAGTATTTGACGAACAGTTTCCCGATTGATGTTGAGTTCTTGTGCCATCATTTTAA
>JAHWXV010501844.1:0-14263 GCA_024586415.1 Phrixothrix hirtus | reverse complement strand
ACATTTGACACATCTTGGATTTAATTTACAGTAATTTTTGGTGTGTGTATATAACTGGCAACGAGTGCATTGAGGGATTATGTTCCCGCTTCGTCTCAGTTCAACGGTTATTTTGCAATAATAAAGGGTTTTTAGATCGTATATGTTTTCCAAGTAATTGTTTTTATTTAATATAACAGCACAAATTGGTATTGGTAATTTGTCTCTATTTAATAGACGTGTGACATTTACCACGGAGTATTTTTTGTCTATCAATTCTTGTTTTATTTCATCGTTTGAGATTGAGACTGGAATGTTTCTTATTATAATTGAAATTTTGTTAGAGAAATCAGCATTATGATACCTGTAATATTTGATTGTTTTTTGGTCGTCGTAATAGGCTGTAAGAGATCTATAGTCTTCAGTATTACTTACATTTATTTTGACTTGCGCTCCCTTATTGGTAATGATAAATTCATCCTTGGTATTGGCTTTAATATCTTTAACAATTTGTTCATAATTAATAGAGTCTTGAATAAAAATTGGTGGTATTTTAATTCGCTTTTCTATGACTTCATTATCATCGTCGAACTACTTATCGCTTTCTGAAGGTAAATAATATTCGTTTTGCAGTAAAAGATTGTCGTTATCAAAAACATATCGTTTGTTATGTTCGTGTATTGGTGGCCATAGATTAGGTCGTTTATTTGTTGTTTTTTGAGAATCCTGTGTATTTAGGGATAAAGTTCCTTTGTAAAGTACTGCTACTTCCGGAGTTATATACTGATATGTTTCGTTTTGATCCATTGCTAATTTACGCTCGAGTGGCTCTTTGTGTTAATACCTAATTTTCTTCTTGTTAGCTCTTACTTCTGTTGAAAGATCCCGGAGATATGAAATTTTGTTAAAATACTAAAAAGCGTTCACATAGCGCGGCCTAGGGCACGCTCTCGATTAAGAAAACTTTAATCGCTTTTGGTAAAGTTTGGAACCGATTACACTGAAATTAGGTTAAATAATTTAATTTTTCACTTACTTTAATATTGCGTTGAACAATAAGTCTCTCGATAGCACTACGTCTGACACCATTCGCACTCGAACGAGCAATCGATTGCAACTTTGACAGAATCAGAATAAATAGGAAACACCCATGTGCCAATTACTGTTTTAATTCAGCTTCTAAACCATATATCCAGCTTTAATCATCAGTAATAATATGCAGGGTTCGTGAAAAAAGACTAACTAACCTTTTTTTTAAATAAAAATGTATCGAATGTAAATTCAACATTGAAATGGAAGCGCTTATGAAATATTGCATGCCTTAAGTGAACTGCGTCATTTTCCACATATTCCTTTAAGCGGTTAATGAGATTAAGCACGATTCTAATTATAAATTCCTAAGCATTAGCCCGATTCTCCCATTCAACCTTTTTTAAGATTTACAATATAAACTTTACTTTGGAACAATAATGTCTAGAGATCTTGTTGGCTAATTTCTGTCGCTCCTGCGAGAAATCAATGACGTCGAAACACTTTCGGTAGATTGCCCATTGAAATTCAATGTGTATGCTTAATTGAATCGTCTTGGTAGAACCAATGCTCATCTTTCTTTCTCTCTCTCGTCCTCTTCTTTAATTGTAACAAGAAGAACGTTTAAAGTATTTGCGTTTACTGTTTAACCATTCTTCACTCCATTTAAAACAGACTAAATATTTCAGTACTCCTTAATCTAGCATGAAAATGTAATGAGGATAGGAGCTTTGAGAAATTTAATTCTCTTCAAATAAACGCTGTCCTTTCAATTGCGTGCAACGCAAAAAATACTTGTGGTACTGGCCTAGTTTCCATTTTTGCAACTGCCAAATAATTTTTGAACTGTTTTTTCAAAATCTACTCTTTGAAATAAAATAAAATATATAACAGTTACTTTGAAATTTAATTTTTTATTTCGAAAATAGGCTAGTTAACCGATTTTGAAATGCCCTGTATAATAATTGCATGTAAAAGAGAACAAAAAACCTTCATTTTGAAGTTTTGACTAATGAAGGAGCCACACCATATATTTTTAGATACATAGAAACTAAAATCCGTTTTTAAAGATATCTTTATTGTTGCTCAAAATACTCTCCTGCGACATATATTAAGTTTTTCAATCTAACCTTCCTTAGGTTCATTGCGCCTAATCAGTTATATTGTTGAATATCTTCAAAAAACTAATGCTTTGCATGATCAATTTTCGGCCACGCAGATTTTTCTTCAGGTTGTGAAACAGGCGGATATTGCCAAATATGGCGAAAAAGTTGGATGTTTTAACACTTTGACGTTGCTCTGGCTTAGACGATCAACAACTCGTTTAGTCATAGATAGAGGCATTACCATGATACAGAATTGCATCTCTAATTTTCACAACTTGAAGAACTTCTAGCAAACGTTTGTTGGCATACCAACTGGCCATACTATCATCTACAAGCTAGTTGATTTAGTAAGCCAGTGCTACGAATGAATACGGTGTACATAATTTTTTCACGGCCCCTTGTTTCTTTACCATTGCTAGTGTAGGTTCATCTTCACGGATCCACACACTGTTCTCTTGGCGTTTTGGTATATTGTAAAATGGTGTGTCCTCTACGTTTTATTACATCTTATTGTTTCAGAAGTAAAGTAATACGATAACTGCCTTTATTTAACATTTGCAATGTCTCCCAACTGGTTCAAACACGCTCCCCCTTTTGTAATCGTAAGCCGACGCTATACCCATCCCGCAACAACCTTTATTCTATGAAGATAATTATGCAGAATAGTACCCATTGTTGCGGATCTTTCACCAAGACTTGCCTTTATACTTGCACACATGTACCGCGGATCTTTTTCAATTAACTGCTGAATTCTGTCAAAGTTTTCTGGACTCATTTTGGAACATGGCTTTGCAGGACGTGCGTCATCGGATAGTGAAACACGACCTCTTTTAAGTTCTCTACATAATTGAAACACACTTTCCCGGGATGGACTGTCATTTTTAAATGCCAGCTGCAATCGTTTGATGCATTTGTATTCAGGTAAACCGACTTAAAGTCATAATAAAACATGCCGCGGTAATGCTTTCGCAACAATCAACGTTCCATCTTAAACTCGTCGACAGTACCTGCACTTCGATGTGCTTACAAACAAACTTAATGCGGCTGCCTATTAACTAATCATTGCCCTTTCCACAAATGCATTGTTACCAGTACTATCTATTACAGTTAACGGGCATCTCAAAGGACATAGCATGACCCTCGTATATTAGTATTATGGCTTGATTAGTTCCGATGTTATTATAAACATTTTATTATCAGAGGCCTTGATAAGTGTAACAGCAACAAAATTAAGCATATAGTTCAAATTAATTTTGTTTGCTTAATAAATTAAAATTATTGATACTAAAATTGAATGTTTCTGCAACTTGACCACTTCGTAAACAGACATTTATTTGGGATATCAATGGGATTGTTCTGAAGAAATTTCTTTGTAATATAGTGGATTTGGTAAACTGGACTTTGTAACAATCACAGTTTACCAACATAAACGAAATATAGTTATGCACTAATAAATGTATAAATGTATAAAAATTTATTTATACCTTATTTTACAAACATATGTATAATATAAGGATCAGTAATGAATTTACATGCCTATATAAAACAGGGTCAATGCTAAGCCTTCTGTATTTCAATGTTGATAAGATAGTTGTTACTACATTAGATTTATTTTATTTACATTAGAGTCTATTTATATACTGTATTAGACAAAAGTGAATCTTTAAAAATCATAATGGAAGAATATTTTTGAAATCAATCATTTTATTATTAATAAAATTTAGCTAAAAACGAATGATATTTCAAATAAAATAGATTAAACAATATCGCTGTTCCATTTTATATAAACTAGTTACCAAAACACCTTTTGTTATAAAACTGTAAGCCCAATTTTCTTCCATCGATTGGGGAAAATGATTATATATAGTCTTAAGTAAGTCATAATAATTGTAATACGAATAAAAGTTAAACTAAGTTACATCATAGTTGTTAGACTTTGTTATTATTGCTATCTATCTCAACGATAATAAAATTTAAAGACAACGATAAGATTGCTAAAATTGACCTTATTTAAAAATTTACATAAAGTTTCTAGTTCATTTTGTTCATTCTGTTCAAAATTAAGACAAGAAAATAATGGTATGTCTGTTTTTTTTGTATTCTATAGTTTTCGTACAATTTGCATAACAAATTTAACTTGAAAGCACACAAATTGGTTGAATAGAGAATTGTATCAATTGCGGTTCCAAATACAAAACACGAAAACAGGTTGATCATAAAATATTAACTCACAAATTTGAATAGTATTTCTTTCATCTACATAAATCATCGTGCTCTATTACATATATTTTTAATTCAACAAATAAACCTAAATGACAGTCCGTGTCTTTAAAAATGTGTTTACTGTCAAACTACTTCTAAAGTCTGTTAGTATGAAAGTTGGGTTATTATATATAATTTACGTAATCCTACAGGAACCCCCTACTACAATTCTTTGCGTTCTCACAAAAATCGATTGCAGACTATAGGAAGTGAACAGCTTTCAAGTGACTTGAAAATAACTAGTTATTGCTATTTTTTTCCTTAATTATTCAACTTTAGTTTCAATTAATTAATGTACGTCTCCTTATAAAGTTAATTGGTACATTATACGAGGTGCTATCCAAATATTCGGGAAATTCAAACAGCGGGCGAAAATCGATTGTAGTTTTGCTCTTCCATCGCATAATATTGCGAACTGTAGGCGTTATGAATCAGTGTGGCAACAGTTTTCAACCCAAGAGTATGCATTACTAATTGTAAGTACAGTCCGGTATTTTAGTAGTCCGATGATTTTTGTTTTCATATCATATGGCGGATATTATGGAGTAAAGAATCTTTATCAAATTTTATTTCAATCTAAGAAAGAATACTATTGATACCCACTGAATGTTAAGAAAAGTCAAAACTTTTTGGATACAAAAGCTTTAAGGAAACGTTTGTCGTTGATGATAGGTGTTCTGGAAGTCCATTGGTAAACATAACAAAGCTATTGGACGTGTCCATTCAACATATTATACTAGATAACTTCGCCATGAGATGCATTTCAATGGAATTTGTTCCGAAGCTATTAAGTTACGACTAGTGCTTTTATTTACAAGGAATTCAAACAAATCAGAGATAACATTAACTAGATCGCCACGTGATCCTGAAACTAAGCAGCAGTGGTTGCAGTGGAAGTCGTCAAGTTTTTCTGAGGAAGAACACAGCACGTCAAATTTCTGGCAATATCAAATCAACGTTGATCGTTATTTTCGACATTCAAAACTCTTATAACAATGAATCTGTACATCCTAGTCAACCTTTCGATGACAGAGTAATAATTTGTGTTTCCACCATAACAGCGCATTCGCTGTTGTAATACGTGATTTAAAAAGGAGTGGCAGTGATTCCGTCTTAATTGCTTGACTCTGCTCCTGTAACTACATTTTATTCCTAAAGAAGTCATTTTGACACTTAAAATTGCAATATTTTATCCATAGACTCATGTGAGAGGCACTGGAATCGATTTAAGTGAAAATTGTGAGTTTGTAACCCAAACGATCTCTTGTTGTATAAAAAGCCCTTTTTTTTATCAAATTCTCAGAATGTTTGGGTAGCAATTAGTACTATGTTATTCTTTAATACGGATTTCAACAAATTTTTTGTAACTTATTGTAATAGAAACTGTTGATAAAGGATAACGGTTACAAAATCTTAAATTTAAAACAACTTTTCTATATTCAAAAGTATAGTATAGTATAGATTATATTTACAAAAAATGGCTCTCGGTTATTCACACATCGAATGTGCAAGAGCATTACGAAGGACACTGGAATCGAGTATTTCTGGTAATTCTAGCGTTCTGCACTTGTTACATTAGAAATATTTGACATTATTTCCTATAGTACAGTTGAGAATTTGATTGCAAACCAAGCAATTCATTTTAACAGAATTTAGAAAAAAAGTAATTTTGTGAAAAAAATGGAAATTTCAAATCGTGATTTGAGTAATGATTTTCTATGATCTTCGACATGATTTAATACCAAAACAATATGTGGAAAACCTAACTCGTTATTTGGGTATGCACATTTGCATGTGGCTCGCATAATTCAAGCGTGGAAAATCTATATTTGATGTTGCCAACAAAGTGGTTGCTGTGCGTGAAATGATTGAAAGAAATCGGCATGTGACATATAGTCAGATAAAGGTGTACTTAGGCGTTGTGTAAATCAAACAATTTTGCACTATCATTTGAACTTCAGAAAGTTTGCAGTCGTTGGATCCCTTTGACAATTCAAAAGAAGCGTAAAGCAGGCACTTGTCAATCAATACAAGGAAGCTTTCAAAAAAATTCGACCACGGTTGTTTAAATTCTATGTATTACATCGTAATAGGTGAAGAACATGACTATATTCCTACAAGCCTGAAAAAAAACTATAATCAGATGTATGGGTGTTTTAAAGTAAACGAAAACCAACGAAAGTTCACAAAGCGTTTCGAAAACAAACGTTAGTTGTTTCTTTGGAAAAACGGGTCATATTGCAACTAAGGATAAATGGAAGTTAATGCTGACCGTATGCTTCAATTTCTTTACCGGAATTTATCGTTGAAATCAGAAGAAATAATTTAAAACTGCGAATCATTGTTCATTGTTCATCGAGATAGAGCAATCGCATGTAAAATACAACAAACTTTCGACTTTTTAGCCAGTGAAAACATCGAAATAATGATACAGTACCCATACTCGTCTCATTTGTCACCCAACGATTCTCTTTGTTCCCAAGCATCAAAAATAAAGTACATGGCGAGCACTTTTCATCATCTGAAGGAGCCGCTGAAGTATTTATATCACATGCTTCAGAGATACCTCATTCAGGGGGGAGGAATTTTTCAAAAATTGGTTTCGTCTAATGAAAAGTGTATAGATGTTAAAAGCAAATATTTTGAGAAGCAGTAAAGCGATTTGTAGAACTTATGTTTTCACCGACTCTAGCAGTGCCCCTCGTATCATACTATCAATGTGCCTTTATTTGGTAGAAAATATGTAATAACAAATTACAGTTACAACTCTTTTTATGATGGTTCTATTATATCCTAAGATAGCATGAAAAATTAATAAAATTATAATTAGCAGAGGGATGGGAAGTACTAGTTTGAAATACGAAGAATGACTAGATATAAAACAAATGCCGTCTTTGAAGGTGAGCATCATACATTATAGCTATAAAATTTAGATCCTTTGTTTAAAAATAAATTTCAAAATTTTAATCGGGCAGAGATTTTCATAACATTACAACTTAATTGTGTAAACAAGGGCGAAAGCTACAAGTTGTACTTCGAATTCCTTGAAGTTTGTGTAGAATATGTTGCCTCTCCTTAAATATTTAAATAAAATTTAATTAATAATTCGAAATCTAATGAAATTGGAGTAAATATCTACCAAAGTGCATAAGTTCTAAAAATAACATTTTATAAAATAATTTGAATGTTATATAACTTACTTTAACAAAATTTTTGTAAAATATTAGAATGATCTAGTATGTATCCATCTATAGATTATTTTGTAAATTTGTCTAAGTTTTTAGAAGTAAAATTAGAGATACAAAGCGTTGATTAGTACTAGGTAACGTGACAGTAAAAATTGGCACTACAACACAGTCAGAAAAACAGTGTAAATAGACCTGAATATCGGTCGACTAAACCAGTGACATCGGAGTAAGTTTAATAATAGTGATGTTACAATTTGCGGATCACATTGTACATGTTTTAGTTGGAATTCGTTTAAATAGGACGGCGTCACCTGCTCAAATATTAATGTAAATGGGGAAATATAATAAAAGCTGTTTATATAATGAAGCACTCTGTATATATTTAATGTTGCAAGGTGAACAGAATTTTTTAAATTAAAATTAAACAACTGCAGCGATAAATACAAATTAAAGACATCTGCAATACTTACTACTTGAACTAAGTTGGTTTGCGTATAGCTCACACCTTTGGTTAACCTGTATAGAACTACAAGAAATCACAATAATTTTACTCCATCAATAAATAATAAGAATTTCTTGTATAAAACAGGTTTAATTAAATAAAACGTTATAAAATATACTTTTGATCACTTAAATAAAGGTTAAATTAATAATGTGCTGTTCAATAATTATCTAAACACAAATTCCATTACTATCAATGATGTACGCAACACCTTAGGTGAATAGTACGTTGAATTTTGAAAAGTCGTAATTGAGAATTTCAAATCGATTACAATTAATTCAATTTAAATTTTACTTGGCGTCATCCCACGTTAGCGAAATTTAAGTGTTGGTTAAAAACAAAAACCCTAGGGATACTGGATTATTCAAAAATTTTTAATATGTTCTTCACATCTCCCAAACACATGTTTGGTATTAAAAGAATTAAAAATGGCACAATGGTGGGTTGTAGAATTTAATTTACCTACTCTAGAATAATTAATTACGTCGAACGTATGAACCCTAAAAGTAAAGACACCGACTATCGAGCCGTGCCCAGACCGAAGCACAGCCGTCACACAACCGTCACACAGTCGTCATACAGCCATGTCTCGCTCCGGTAATCACGGAGCCGGTCCGTGTCTTGCCCTTGTACAATCGGTTGTCGCACATTAAAAAACTAAACTTTTGTTAGTTGATTCCATTAAACAATATAATCATATAATATGCTAGTAGGCATTCAGTTTGGTCAAAACATCAAAAATGATTTTGACTTAAATTTTCCTTCCTGAAATATTGCTGCAGTTGTCTTCCACGGTTTTTCTTTTGATCTACATTTCTATATTTTTCACACTCACTTTGCATGCAGAAAATTGCTCAATTACGACTCAATTCGTATAAAACCAGACCCTCGTCTGTAGCCGTGCTCGGACCGTCACCGTAAAAGTAATCGAAACTATTCTAGCACGGTCGTGGCACGCTCTGAAGACGATGCACGGCCACGCCATAGGTATGTGTAAACGATCCCATTTAATTCAATTGTGCAGTTTTTCTACCGCGTGACGGCTGTTCTTCGGTTCTGACAAGGCCCGGTGATGTGTGTCTCTACCTTAACACGGGATCTATTAAGTGGAGTTCAATTGCAAATAGAACATCACGCGTGAAGCGTTTATTGGAATGAAAACCATTTTCCTTCTTGTCGAGACTTAACAAAAATGGGATCATTGGCTCAATTTGGGGAAGACGTAAACAAAATTTTACCCTAATATTCACAACTTTCCATTTATTATTTTTGAATTACGTTAATCATGTCGGTAATATAACTAAACCGCCCTTGCATTTAGCTTTAAAATACACTAAATAATCCTCACAATATAACAGAGGAGATAACGTGGTCGACAGGCAAAGCTATACTATTGTAGTTAGAAACAGAAAAATGGTTACTTCGGTGGTTTTTTGTTTATGGCGCTAACTGCAACCGGTAGTGAAGCTAGAAAATGCTCTAGAAGTATTTCATAAAGCGGATTTACTGCACACTATTCGCAGTACTGCTTTAAAATGCACATGTCACCTCGGGGTCATTAGCTGAAGATTTTTTCTGACTAGTATGAAGTTGAAACAAACGATCTTGCTGAAAATGAATTTAATTATTTCAGCAAATAGAGACGCATCTAATTTTAGTATTTAGTTACTGAAAGATGGATGTAGAACAATTTATAATATAAAATGCACATTTATTGGGGTATCGTAAATAATACTTTTAAATTTTAACCAAAGATTTTACTTAAATGAATTTAAAACAACAAGAGGTTAATAAAAATCAGCAAATAGTCAAAAGCGGTCCGTAATCATTGTTTTACGTAACCATGGATTTTTTATTCACTTTCAAAACTAAGAGGGTCGTTCACAGTAGGTATTATTGTATTATACTGCAGGACAGCCTGAAATTGAGAATAATTCTAGCATCAGTATGCTATAAAAATTTAAGTACCACTTAAACAAGACTTAAAATGGTCATTAATATTGTAGATAAACCAATTTTAATAATAAATAAATAAAACTTTACGATTTACATTTAAAATTTGTTTTCACACTGATTTTCAAATTTATTTAAAAAATCAAAAGCCTAAAATAGAGTCAAATAAATTAAAAGGTCTTCACCCAAATGTATATTTTATTTTAGTAAATTGACTATTGTTTCGGCAGTTTAACTTATAAAAGTAATACCATCACCAGAATTAATAAAAAAATAAAATTATTTCATGTTACAAATATAACACTATAATAATTTTGTTCTAATAAACAAAATTTATTATTTTAATTTCAAAAGTTTCACATTAACTTCTATATCGTTATTGTTCATTTTATATTTTATTATAATGTTATATTTGTAACATGAAATAATTTTATGTTTTGTTAATTCTGATGATGATACTACTTTTATAAGTTAAACTGCCGAAACAATTATCAATTTACTAAAATAAAATATACATTTGGGTGAAGACTTTTTAATTTATTTGATTCGATATGAACACGTCCAATTTCTCATTGAATTACCTAAATTAGAGTACTTTAAACACTCAGAAATTTATTTCAGGGGAACTATTTTCATTTTATTTATTCAACTTTTTTCCATTTCTTGGACCCTAAAGAAGCATTTTATGGTTTAGTTAATAAAAGAATGGCATTTTTTACATTGGCTACCACTATTTGTAGTATTTTTTTAACTTTCCGGTATAATTAAATTAGTATAAAGTTCGGTCCGTTAGAACATGGAATTGTTTTATAAATGAAGCGACATTATCATGAATCGTAATGAGTACATTCAATTATAGCAAGATATAGCATTCAATTTAAATTGTTATAAAAGTTCTATTAAATGATATATCCTTCCAGAAGGCAAAATTTTGTAACGAGGTAAATTGTGGTTACGCGTATTAAAAGGCGTGTAGTAATTCGTAAACAGCAATAAATTATTGGCAAAATCAGGTAGATATCAAAACAATGCTATGTGCTTATTAGGTAATTTTTTAGGTGTTTTATTCAATATAGTACAAAATAAAATGAAATACATTTCAGTTTCCCTCATCTTGCTCTCCATTGGAGGCTATGCAATTATCGCGATCGCGATGTTTTCCGCATTGAGTAAAATATCTATGGAATTTTTCAAGTTTAATACTCGATAATACCTTCGGCAAATAAGTTTTCACCTTGTTTTCAACTTGTTGTAAAGCGCTGGGTCTAATGGGGAACTGCAGCACACATAGGTGTGTGGGCATTGTCACGGTAGAAAGGTCATCCAGAAACGTGTCATAAATCTCATATTCTCACGATAAAGTCCCAAAACTTACAAATAAAACCCTTGATTGACTTGTGACCAGGTTAATCAGTTCTTCATTGTCCCCTCATTTAACCTCATCTATCATGAATTTTTGATCTTGGCGACTTTGAAGCCTTGCACTGTATTCGTTTGAACTTTATATCATTTTTGGGTCATACCCATAATATCACGTCCGGTCACCGATGGCGATTCTGGAGAAAAAGTCTAGATCACTTTCCAGTATCCCCTTCCAGTCATTCCACACGTTCACTCGATTGCTTTTCATCCTCTGTCAACAAGAGATGAATAAACTTTACTGAAGCGTGCCTTGTCTTCAAATCCTAATTCAAAATCAGCTAATACTAACTAATACTAACGAGGGTCAGTTTTATTTGCTAATTCATGAATTCCGTTCAACAATTTTTACTGATCATTATTTCTACATTTTCGTCGTTGCAACTTATTGAAGACCATCCTGAATATGGCTGGTTTTGTTGGAACATTTATTCCCATTTGTGAACCACTCGTATATCTCCGTCTTACTCTATGCTTGTTCCTTAAAACCTACTTGAAATATTGACAAACATTTGTCTGCAGTTTTATACCTCAGAAAACAACACAATATCTGCTACTTTCTATCAGGGGAAGCTTCTAGAAGTATACGAAAATAATTGGTGCTATCAATAGACCACTAACCGCAATGTCCGTTGGGATACTGATGAACTAGCAGATCTTTATAGCATGACAAATTTCATGCAAAAACGCAACCTTGATTTCTTTTTGGTCCTGCTCGTCTAAATATTCCAAACGTTTGTATAATTAAATTAAACGTACAAAATGGGTCAGACATTTTAAAGTATTATAAACAGTAGAGATTCAGTTTAATGACAAAAGCTTACATTATTACTGGCTAAAAAAATGTCACTGGCGGCAAAAGTCAATTATATAAGGACGACTTTGGAATACAGAAAATCTAAATATCGATTTTCAAAAATAATAAATAATTAGGTGGGTGGATTGTTTTAATTTTCAATCTGCAAGGTAGTTAAAGGGTCAAATTAATTCAATCGTAATGGAAATAAAAATATAAGTTAAGGAAAAATAAATACCTAAGAGAATAAAATAATCATTTACTGAGGAAAAAGGGAAAACCTTAGAACACATTTTACTGTGAAACCAAAATATGCATAGGTAAATTGAATACAACATGGAGCAGCTTAATTTTTATCAGACAGCAATAATATTTCTGACATACACAACATTATTCATAACCCACTCAGGTAAATTATGCTTGCTAATGTGTACTTCGATTTATTCAGGGAACTCGTTTGTCAACGGCAGTACATGTGTTACATTAATGTGGGTTTATAACCGCTTTGAATGAGAAAATGCGGTAAACGTAGATGTCCAATAACAAATATAATTAACAATTCAAAACAATACAAATCAAAATTGATAGATTAAAATTAAAAGTTAACAGTTAACAGTCCTTTCAAATAAATGCTGGTCAATTTTATTTTGTACTTAAATCGGAATAAGTCCGTCAGTATTTAATTTATGATTTTACGTTAACAAAAGTTAACGTAAAATCATATCTTCTACGAAAACGTAGAAGACCGACGAAGATAGAATGGAGAAGCGGTGCAGTAATGTAACAGTAATTGGATTGTCAATCTACTTAGAGGCGAAGGAAAATATTACTTACGAAATTTCCGGGCGGTGCATGTTCTTTCGCCAATATTCAAGTCCGTGTAGGGTTAAATGAAAACACATCAAGCTCGTTGTTCAATTATTCTAAACACGTTAGTTTTCTAACCCCGACAAAATCTTAGGACGTGAGATCACTATATCTTGCCGACAGGTACAATTATTAATTTGTTAAAAGAAAAACACTTCACCCGCGAAATAAATAACTAACCCTCACATTTTATTTTTTTTTGTACTTTAAAAGAAATACGCACTTCGGCATGGAAAGTGCGGACTGTTCGCTTGAACTTAGCTACCCAATTAATTAAGTCTTTTATAATTTATCTCATAGTCCGCCTCTGTTTTTCCGCGACACTTAGAATCTGTTTACTTAAGAATGCTAGTGCTCCAGCTGTACTTTCAAATTCACGAATACAAATATCATTGAAGAATTGTCTGGTTTATTAATTGGGCAATTTTTCCCAAGTCGCTGATGTTTGACTTTCTCAACTATAATTTGCAAGGCGACAAATTAAGATTTAAAATGCTTTTTTATGAAACAGGTTATATTTCTAAACATGAAAGAGACAGATTATTAATTTTTCCATTATAACTTCGAGAATTATTTACAAATGAATCTTCCCTAACTCAGATTTGTTTTTGA
The DNA here is from genome assembly GCA_024586415.1 of Phrixothrix hirtus. NCBI lineage: Eukaryota > Metazoa > Arthropoda > Insecta > Coleoptera > Phengodidae > Phrixothrix > Phrixothrix hirtus. The sequence continues at coordinate 550 of JAHWXV010501844.1, read as the reverse complement.
ACACAAAAATATGTTCAATAAAATTTTATACGGCTTGAAGAAAAACTACACGGGGTTGATTAAAATATTTTTACAAATGAATTTATATCCTTCGAATTATAGAACTATATGGCTAAGTTCTATAATATCAACATATTGAAAGCCTTATTTTAACTATATGCACGGTGATGCGAAAACAAGCAGTGACAGTTAACTTATACAGGGTGTCCCAAAAGACTGGATACACCTAAATAACTCAGAAAGTATAAGTTTTACAGGAAAATGTTTCAAACAAAAGATTTATGATTCAAAAAGTTCCAGTTGATTACAGAAGCGGCTTGACTTTGAATTGACCTCTGTGACCGCTACACAAAGAAGGTTGCCATTTTTAAATAGGAAGCTCAATTTTTTTATCATATTCTTGTAGCAGACGTCGAGATCTTTCCAAAACACCGCATAAGTACCCTACTGAGTTCAAATTCATCGAGTTACGCAATAAAAACGGTTTGATCCCAAACAATAAACAATTCCAACTACTTGAGATAACATGTAAGTTTTACGGCATTTTTTA
>JAHWXV010501828.1:0-13032 GCA_024586415.1 Phrixothrix hirtus | reverse complement strand
TCAAAACGAAATTTTAAATATCTATATACAGGGCGTACTAAATGTACTTACTAAAATTAAAGTAAAATAAATTGAAGCTAAAGGTGAGACCGTGACAGAAGTTTGTACAGAAAGGAACAGTAAGTGTAACAGAAATCCTAAATGCAACCGAAACCGAAAATGTAACCGAAACTGAAAAAATATGTTGATCAAAATCGGAAATGAAAACAATTTCAGTTGGAATCTTTGCATTTAGTCATATTAAATCGACTGTTTATTAATTAAACATTGTATATTTCGTTAGTTATTATTATTTAAAATTTTTAGGTTGTTGAATTTTTGCAACTTACGTTTTGATAACGTAATTTAATCATTTAACACAGTTGCGATTAACCCATTAACGCGTGAAAAGAAACTAACAAATAAAAGCAGCAATATTGCTTATAAAAATGAAGATTAAATTGTATAGATACTAAATATTTAAAAAAAACAAAATATTTGGTACAGATTTCATAAAAGACAGGCGTCCTCGAATGGGAACGTTAGGTATATATGCGGTATTTTTCAAAATACCCTTTTTCTATACACATTGTTTTTGTACACATTTTAGCTGTCTATCCAGTTTTTCCGGAAAGTTATAAGCTCCGGGAATTTCAACACTAGAACCTGGATCTCTTTTCTGTTGATTCCTAGATGCATCAGCATCTTTCAAGTTACTTCAGACTAGGTTACGACGAAATTCTAACTGGCTCATTACCGTTTCAGCCGAAATTTGATGAGGTTTCCAAGAATTAGTCACTACCATGTCTAGGATATAAATGAATAGAACCTACCACCATTTGGGAGGTTTACACCAATGCCTGACATGGTGCACCGGCTCGATCGTATCGTAATTAGAAAACATTGTACATACCTTGTTGTAGTTCCACTTCACACACAAAAGTTTATTTTCCTCGTCGAACCTGTAATTATAAGTGCCGCTGTCCAATTTTTTCATTTGTTTAGATTCCAATATGGGACATTTTTGCAGATGATTCTATTTTCAGATAAACCATTAATGGATAAGTTGTAAAGTAATTTTTGAAAAAGATTTCATGTTTTGATGGTTTCGACAGAAATGTTAACAGGTCAACCACTATACTAGCTCCAAGTGGCATGCCATTAGTATCTTCCCTGTCACCTAATTTTTACTGCAATATCCCGATGAGCTACTCATCATCTAATTTTTGTAACCGAAACTAACCGGTGTACCTCTAATGAACTGTTTAGCTGTATTATGACCAAAATATTTAACCTTGGATCCATTAATTTATATATGCTTATGTAAACGGCCCCATTGACAAGATTTCTGTATACTTTTATCCATCAGTGGCCTTATTTTATACATTTTATCTTCAGAATTCCCAATTTTGTCATTATCGGCTAAATGCAAATATCTTTTTATTTCCAGATATCTATCTCTGGCCGTAGCGTTAGAGACACAGCAAACTCCTACATCTTCATCTAAGGAGCAGTATAAACGTCCTTGGGCTAACTTATGGTAGTCAGCTAGAAGCAAAATTAAGATAAAAGTTTGCATTTCCTGAGGTTCGATTACAAAATTATGATCATTTCGTTGCCGTGAATAGATATTCGTTTGTTCACAATTATAAACAATAATATTATGACTAAGAAAAACTTTGGGCGGGGAAAAATCTTTCAGATCATCTTTCACCTTTTTTACCTCTTTAGCAGTTTCTGTTGTGCTGGGTTTAATCGTATATCAATATGGTGAACTCTACGACCTACGACCTTTATCGGGTACTGACTTTAAATCCCGCCAATTATTCCCAAAGAGTTAACTTTTGCCAGTGGTTCCCAAACAAAATGGACAGAAATCGTAAATTTTCGAAACAGGATCTATTCAAAATGGAATCTTCAATCACTAAACCTCCCATTCATGGGCACATGTAAATACACATGTTGCTTTTGAAAGTAGATGTAAAGAAAGATTTTCTAATAATGCTTGGTCAGGAATATACGGTGATCGACTTATCGTGCCTTTTGTTCATCCAAAGAGGTAGTTTTATTTACCGTCTGCAATCCTTACATCTATTATGAAATCTATATTTTTCGAAACTCAATAGAATTGATTATCTTAATCTTTTAATTAATAATTTATCACTGATTCTAGAAGAACTACCTTTAGGTCAGCTTAGGGAGCTCTGGTTCTTACATGACGGGCACCCGCCACATTTTATTCATAATATTCGACAGCATTTGAATGATACATATGAACATCGACGGATAAGATGCAGAGCACTAATATGTTAGCCACCGCGCTCTGCAGACTTCAATTCCATGAATTTTTACGTATGGGGGTGCTTGAAGTTATTTGTGTACACAGTCTACTCCTTTGAAACCAGAAAACAAATTTTGGAAAGTATTTAACCTGGATTCTAGAAAATTTAAAATACACCTTGTAATGTTATTTTTATAATATTCCGTTTTCGTGTTTAGTTTCGATTATTTATATTCCATAGATCTTATCTCTTATTAACAAGCGTCGAATTCTGAGAAATAAACCATATGTAGTGAATATAATGAATTACACTCTTCAACTTATACTTTTTAAACGTATATAAATATTATATTAATCAATTAATGTAATACTTTATTCATTTTAAGTGAATGCAATATCACATTCAGTGTAATTGAATTTATGCAATAATTAACTATTGATATCCAGGAATATAAATCAAGATATTGCGAAGCCGATTTTGGCTGCACTCAGTCTCTGGAAAACAGGATAAGGTCGCGTGCAAGAGGCGTTCTTATTCAATTATCATGTTAAATTAATTCATTCTGTTGCTGTACAAAAATGTCGTTTTACTGGCTGAGGCTCATCCTATTTCTTGTTTTTGTTATTTAATGATGGGCTGAATTTATTCATTTTTTTAAGAATGGGTCGAGGTCCATTTCGAGGGAAGGGGGAAATTGGTTTTGAATCCACATTGAGACTAAGTGGTTCCTGAAGATACTTGAGCACCTCATATCTAAATAATCAGAATATAGAATTATTATGCAGAAGTGGGTAAGTAACTAGTTATTATATGCCAGTGAGAGGTTACCGATTGCTATTTGTAACTGATATTTATATATGCTATTTATCTTCGGTTGCTTATTTGTACTAAAACGTCTAAGAAAGTATCAAGATCTTGCCTGCCAATTTATATATGGATCTGCAATATTTCGTTTAAAATTTTGCATTTCTCTAAATTAGGTTTTACTTTTATTTCATTAGCTATTTAAATATATATAAAAAGATAAGGATGTATAATTTATCACTTGATTATAATTTTTTGTTTTTATTAGTAAATTTAATTTAACGTCCATATTTCAGTACAATGCAGGATCAGTGGCTCTTTTGCTTTAGGCGTCAATCTTGATTGATTTGTAACATTTACTTGTTTGTATCTTGCTAGGCTGGCCCAGAAAGTAAAGAACGTTTTGCTATAACTAAGAAAAAACGAAAGATACCATCACAAAACTTTATTTACAACATCACAGCACCTTAATGCATTTTTCGATGTAATCGCGGTAGCTGTCAAGGCACTTGTACCTTGTAACAAGTTTTTCGATACCGATGTTGTATTTTTCAGCGGCAAAATATCGGAAAAATGATGTTACTGCTTCTTTAAGGTCTTCGTCGTTGTTAAACTTTCGGAAACAAATGGTGCCAGGTCGAGGCTATAAGGAGGATGCCCGAAGATTTCCCACCTTTGAAGCTCTTCCTGTGTTTGTGCACTGGTGTGAGATCGAGCATGGTCGTGGATCAAAACCACCTTTAACGACAACATGCCGCGCCTTTTGTTTTTAATGGCAGGCTGAAGGCGTTTCAAACTTTCAATATAGGCCGCTGAGTTTATTATTTCACCTATTAACATTTGCCGGGATTTTCTATTGGCACAGTCACTTTGAGTGAACGCAAAACACACAAGCGTGGCTTCACCGCAATGAAACTCGGTCCACACTGAGGCGGGAACTCTAGCTGCCTGGAGTACATTCAATCGCGGTGATGGGGAAACGGATCCGCGTGTGGTGCGTAAACGTTCTTTACTATCTGGACGATCCTCGTACAGTACGAAGGATCTGGGTCTTTTCTGTAGACTTCGTCCCGTGACACGAACATAACTTATTGATTCGTGCCATTGTCGAGGACGCTGGATTCTTGCCTCACTTGGTAAACCAAGTTACTTATTGCAAAATTTTCTTACGATCATTACTTTACTATTTGTTCCCATTCTGACTATATCATTTATATTAAACATTAGATGAAGTTGAGAAACATTCTGTCAACCATTGTTATGTACTATATTTTCTTATTGCATTAAATGATTAATTGTTTATGTGTTGTTTATTTATTATGCATAGGTGTGTTCTTGTTAGAATTGCTAAATCTCAAGTACATTTTCCCTCATCAATTATATTATCATTAAAATCTGATAAAGTGCTCTTTCCGCAATTTACTTATCATTTAACTATTAATTTAATTAATAGCTGGTGATCCTGAGATTGAGCTGCCGGAGTTAGCCTGAGCAATTTAACATCGAGAAATCGTGTTATAACCTGGAGCATTTGAAAGAGTTTAGTATAATTGGAGGTGCAGAGATGTAATGTACCTACATCCCGCATCAAGTTTGCCTTTTTTTGTAAATAACTAACTTAGTAATTTTAAAGTATAAGCTCGATGCAGAAATAGGGCATAGTCACATTAATTATATATATTTAAATCATTTAAAACCATTTCTTTAGTTTAATACTAACAGAACGTCCTGTATATATTTCATTTAATTATTTCTTGTATAATTACCGAGTTTTAAGGATTATCATGTTTATTTATTTTTTTTATTTTTACTTTTTAATTACGCTGGATTTATTAATATTAGGATTAGGTATATCTTAATGTTTCTTATATGAAATAATAATCTAACAGTTTAAATTCTTGACCGTAGTCAACAAAACATTACCGTGTAGGTCAAGAGATTTGAACTCTGTGCGTAAATAATACGAATGTTCCAGGTTGATTAGATAAGTGTAACCATTGATGGAAACTTTTACATCATATAAATCAATTTAATTACCTTATTCTAATTAAGATGTAGCTTATTTATTTAAGGATTAATCCATGTAATTTGGCATGTAATACTATTTTTGTTAATTACTTTCAATTAGAAACAGTACCATAAATGTTTGTTACTACTGTTTCAAGCACATTAAATTACGCATCCGACGCTGTATTAATCAATTGTAGAAAATTATAATTAAGTGAATTTAAGGGCTAGAAAGTTATTTCCCCTTGATGTCGTAGATAACCATTTTATATAAAAGCTCTTAAGGTCAGATTTTAGAGCAAGTTCTACTGCCAGAGCAGATTGAGATATTCATCGAGTAATTTAATATTATAGGGAATAATTCACCCCGTAATCGAGTGGAGAATTAGTTCTATTTGTAAAGTAAATTTCAAAATTGTTAAATTTGTAAAATCCATAATATTTTGATTACTTTTCATAATTAAAATTTAAAGCAAACCAAATAGTCGTATTTAAATACAGGCCGCATCTTTCCAGAATCTGGAGGGAAACAAACGTTCTGTTACCATATCTAACGCAAAGACCACGGAGATTTTAATTCGCACATTTTGTTTTGAAGTCAGTTATTAAGAAGAAATATTCTATTCCGTTTAGCTAAGGATTATTTATTCAGACACTCACCGTAGTGCTGAAAAGCATTCCGGTTCCTTTCCGCAAATATGTTGAGATATCACCCTTTTGGCTTGATCTTTCGCTCCTCGCAGTGACAACCCATTTGGAACGCAAGGATAAATAATCCAGCACCAAACAATAAATACTTAAATTATAATACATACGCGAAAACAAGTTTTAAAATAATTGTAACCGTTAACGCCATCTTAGTGGCCATGACCCGTTAGATCGATCACATCAATTGTAAATAATAGTATAAAAGTACAATTCCACGACACCTATGTTCTGTAATTAAAAAAGAAACAATCGCTAGCTAATTTTAAAAGGTTTATACCAACAATAAAATTCAAATGATGTAGAATTTGCTTTATTATGTTTTAAATAAATAATTTTTCTGTTATACAGTATTATTAATGAGGTATAATAATAGAAACAATTAAAAAATGATTATATTACAAAGATAATATAACTACAGTTCATGTAAATACTTACAAATACAAAATAAATAAATGTCGAAGTGCAGCACAGTCTAAAAATAACAAGCATGTAAATAGCCCGAATTTAAAATTTAATTGCAAACAGTTCTAATTAAAATAAAGTAGATTTACAGTGCTTCATAATTAAATACAAATAAATGAAATATTTTGAAGGTGTACACTTAGCCCATTAAGAAATAGAAAAGTACATTTAACTTACGAGCTACAACTAAATTAAAAGTCAATAGGGCAAATTAGAACTAAAGTAATGACACAAATGTATATACAGAGTGTATCAAACTAAAATTAGTTAACAACCTTAAACCAGTAGAATTTATAAGTGCCCGTTTACACTGGGAAGCAGCCTTGTAAATAGTTTTAACTTGTACATAATCGAAGTAAGTTTTAGATAGATTCCGCAGAATCCAGCGTACAGTCCTGGCCCAACTCCGACGTTTGAGAAAAACCTGAGACAATCGTAACACTGGTCAAGTATACCCGATAAAAGTTTTAATGCTTAAACCAGAGCACGTTACAGAGAGACTCTGTGTATTGCAAGTACGGAGGCCCCATCGAGCATTTTCTTTAATAATTAGAAATAGTTTAACAAGAAATAGTTAGTAATAATACCAAATCACAATTCAAGTTTTATTTGAAGTCAGTGCATCGGACAAAGAAAAGTTGAGGAAAGTTTTTGCTTACAATGGATAATTTAATCAGTAAAACGTATGAATTTTAAAAATCTTAGTGGCGTATTATTTCTTTTGTATAAACATTTGCGGACTTACCAATACGCACACAATTGATTAGTGTAAAGCCTTGATGTTGTATACAAACATGCCCTTTAATGTTATAATAGCACGTACTAAGTTTTAATGCCATGCGTCACAATGTTTCCAGAATATTAAAAAAAAATTCTCAATATCCTGTAACTAGGAAACAGAGCGTTTAAGGAACTGTGTTTATTATTTTGTTTAATTCTATCTACGGTGAAAGTTTTTAGCGCTCTTTTTGCGACACCCGGTATATTAAAGTGGGAATTTCATCTCTATGCATTGTAGTCATAGCAGTGTTACATTTCTCAAAACTGGCGCAACAACGTGACCTGCCGGAATCTACGAAGTTGAAAAGTATTGGTAAATTACAAGCTGATCAGTCACAAATAGTTGTTTCTGGAGTGGGTGGAGTATTACAAAGTGTTATTTAACGTCTTTGGAATTAGTTTATCGAGACTGGAAATGTTCATCTAGACAAGAACAGACGATCGGCGTCGACTTTTGCGGTAGAGCATCGATATTTGCAACTAGTTGCTCGAATTTCCTGAAGAATGGAAGTAATAAGCTCATTGTAGCTACATAAACCCAAATATCGACTTAAACAATAGAAAATTACCTTTATAATGTAGGTTTTTATGTTTGTCGATCATATGTTTGGGTTTATCTAACCGTAGAGTATTAGTATAAGAACGAGTTAACTGATAAACTAAAATCGGAATTCTAATTCTTTTTACTTCACAATATTTGTGACTTGATCTGGTGTGGACACGATGCAAAAAATAATCTTTAGTTTGTTCAGAAATTACTCTCAAATGAAGGCTGTCGTAGATTTTTACATGACGAAGTTCTTTTCTTCATTCTATAGTTACTGAATATGGTGTCGTCGTTGGGGAAGAATTAATCCTGAAAGACGATAATGATTATCTCTATCGAGAAAACCACATTAGCGAGCAGTTGGGTGGATGAATCAAATACTGTATGTTCCACCGATCTGAATCCCATTGAGCATGCTTAGAACGCTTTAGAAGGACTCGGAAGAAGCCGCAACGAACCGTGTTAATACTCGAGCGTGTTACCACTACATTACAGAGAACAGATACTGGCCTTCTGAAAAAGTTTCCTTAAATGTGCCACTTTTATTAATTAAAGTACTTTCGTTCATTAGTAACTTATTCATCTACCATTTTATAATGAAATAAAACATTTTTCTCTTTTTAAAAATTGAAAATCGATTTAGCTGTTTCAACTTCACATTAACCTATTAGTTGTTGCTTTAGTTTTACTAGATTTTATTTTGTTAGATTAGAATTAGTTTTTAATTACTATGTATATTTGTTTAACAAATAAAGTTAAATTGATTTCATGTCATACTCATATAATAATTATTTATAAAACAAGTTGGTTTGTACTCGGTGATTAATTAAATAATACTGTATTAAATCGAACTGAAATACAATCAGAACGAAGGTGGGTAAGTAAATTACTATATAATCAATATTATAGTCACATCCTGCGTACAATAGAAACAGAACACTAAACTTTATGGGCCAATAACTTGATAAATGTATTGAATATTGAGGTATTAAGTTGTTAGTTATACAATTGGCAAATAATAATTTTAATAATGACACTAAATTTAAACGGTGAATAACGATCATTTTTAGTATCAAGTTTTTTCATTATTTTTTATTAGGTCCACTGATGTTAAATTAGAAAAAATACACAATAAACTAAAACAAAAGAAATCATGAAGTCATGTCCTGGCCAATCCAGATTTATTTTTCTTTGCTCTAATACGTGCACCGTGCATATTGTATTACGCTGATTATGAAAATATTTTCACTTTTCTTTCATTATGACAGAATTTTGAAAAATTTTCAAAAATACCCTTCTTTTAAATATATCCCTTTTTACTATATTTGATGAAATTTTCTTTATTGTTAAACTAATTCTAAATACTGATTGAAACCGATGCTTTCTGAATACTTTGAACAAGTCTGGTAAGTTTCGTATGTCTATAATGTTAATATTCTTAGACAACGCCCTTATTTGCTTTTAATTGGACCATCAGAAATTCGTAATTACACGATTATGTGGGTATATAATAGTGTACAGGAAGATGTTTCAATAGTCTCCAATATCACCGTACTCCAAAAAGTTGAAGAGTTTATTAAGAACAAAAACTGGAACGCGAAAATTCAGGACAAGCGGAAATCCTGAACAAACTCCCAAGTGAGGCTAAAAACGTAATGAACAACGACTATGATACCTCCAAGAAACTTATGAAGGAAATCGTTACGCCCGACAACAGAAGGAGACAGCCGTGCTTAGAAAAACTGCCGCGCTGAACAACATTCTTGCTATAGTGAAAACGCGAGCGAAGCATCTAGCGGCACCGTCTAGACACGGGCAGCAAATACGACGCAAACCGATGCCAACCACTATGGAAAAAGTCAAGCAACTTCTAGACATCGAAATAGAATGCTCTTCCGAAGAGGATGAAACGCTTCCAGGCGTTAAAAACCGAGGAAGAATAATTCAGAAACAACAATGGCAGAAACACAAAAAATACGAAAGAAGAACCCAAAAATGCCTCCTACTGTTCTCCGTGATAAGACAAAATGGAAAGCACTAAACAAGACACTGCATGATAGGAACGCCAATATACTAAATGCCAAAAATCTAGCATATGGAATTGCCACGCAGATAGCAAACCTAGAAGACTTTAGATTGACAATCAAAATTTTATAAGAGGGGCCCATCCCATTTCAAACTTACAAACAAAACTCCAAGAAACCGCTTCGCATTGTGCTATGTGGAATCCCGGAAGCAGTGTCCGAACAATTGGTGATGGAGGGCGTATTAAGCTTCGAATTTCTCGCAATCGCAGCAAGAAAAATGTACAAAGGGGTAGCAGTAAGATCTATATGCTCCTAATGTACGTGCTGCTAAATAGAGCAAATGCGGCCGCGAAAGCATTACTCGGGCTGTTAAGTGCGGTCGAATCATTGCCTCAAAAGAATAGGTACGTATAATGCCACCGCTGACAGCAGTATGGACATTCCTAGAGCAGCTATCATACACCCGCGAAGTGCCTTAAGTGCAGGAAAGATCATTTTACCTTCGAGGGCTGAAGAGAAAAGGAAACGCCTCCTGCCTGCGCAAACTGTAGGAGAGAATATCCAGCAAACTACCAGAGATGCAAAGCACATCCCAAGCACAGAATTCACACACCCCCAATATCAAATATAAGAAGAACGCCAACATACGCAAATGTAGCAGCTAGCATCAGCTCACGCAACACAAACAACAGTAGCGAGCCGCAGGCAATCAATCAAACTGAAACTACATTAAACTTAGCGTGAGTGACTAAAATAGACTTAAAAGCTAATAAATACTGTAAAGTCCTTATTACAAGGTATTGCAAACTCCAACAACATAAATGACATCATACAAGCAATTCTCAGTCACGCTATAGACCTCGAGAAGCTAGTTGCCAATTAAATTCAATAAAATTCCAAATATAACGGAAAAGAAAAGAACACGTCACAAATTAAGCCCTGAAAGGGAAACAACGTTTACGCAAAGCCAAAAAAATGCAAATAGGAAGCAAAACTCCAACGCTTGGAACTCCATTGCTAACTAGCTTTACGGTTTTAATTCTGGCTCCATCCGACCCTCACTGAATTGTGATTATGTGCAACTACGCATGTACTGTGAACGACGCTTTTTTCAGAAACAAGACGCTACTAATCAAAAACATTCTTCAACGTGATAACATAATCATGGCTATAACTGGCTATAACATGGCTCAAACGCAACATCCATTTGAATTTCCTAGAATACCGCGGAATCTTTAAAAATAATTATAGTGGTATAAGGGGAATGGCATTACTCATTAATAATATTTTCGCTTTTTCAGGGTTACAACTTCCACCGCCGCTGAAGGAACGCCAACTGAGAAGATTTCCAGGAATCAATAGGAAATAATGCACTGGTTTTTATCGAACCTACATTAACTGACGAATTCGACTTAAAAATACAAAACTTCACCGGTACAATACAAACATCCATGAAATTAACGCTGCTTCTAAAAATAATAGATATAAACCCTTTGCTCCTGTCCCACATTATTAAGCTAATAACAGAATAACTTTGAATTTACAAGGACATTAAAATGGAATGGAATCGATTAAAAGCTATAGTCTGACTACTTATTAGACGCTACAAAGAAATCACCTAGAACGACGGTTGTTCCAATCAGATTTACGGGGACGGTAAAAATTTTTGGAATAAACTCAAAGCCCTCAAAGGACAGACACGCGAACTGTCATCCAACTCTGCTAAAGAAATGTACTCACTGTCGCAAGAAGTCGCCAATATTTTTGCCGACGTACTGGAATGCATCCACCAGCCTCTGACGGACGCCGTCGATGCAGTAATTCCTTTAAAGACGTAAACAATAGTCGCAGCACGTCAAAATTGCTCCCGTGTCCAAGAATTAAAGTATAGACCAAACCACCGACTATTAACTGAAATAACTGACGTCGACACATTATACGAGAAAAATTCCACGCCGGGCGTCGATAAAATCACCAGATAAGTGATATACTACCTACCACCACAATCCATTTCCCACCTCAGTGCTGTATTTAATTTTTGTTTATATACTGGGCTTGGAAAACTGCCGAGGTCATCATAATCCTAAAACCCAAAAAGAACCCAAAACAACAAACTTCCTACAAACCCACCAAATACTCCTAGATCACCAATATGGCTTCTACCCCCAAAAAGCTGTCAAGACCTGATTATCACACTCAGTTTCGAAATTTCTTTAGCTCCTAACACCAGCCATTGCGTCGCAGTGCTTTCGATACCATCTGGCGGAATAATCTGCCAATACCTGTGGAACCGGTCGCACCAAATCAGGATCAGCGGGAAGCTTTCTCACTAATTCACACCACGCGTCGGAGTTTCAAATGGGTCAATATTGGCCCAATTCCTAGTTATGCTATATTGCCACCATATTCCGCAACCTCTAAACCGTACCGTAAAATTAGTACAATGCACCGAAGATACGGCTCTTTGGCCTACTAACTGGAAACCCGTGAGAGATTTTAATCAACTATCCGCAGACCCCGCCAGAGCCGAAACTTGGTTCTGACGATGGCGCATCCGACCGAATCTCGCTAAGACTGAAATGCACTCAAATCGCTTCCGAAAAAGACACCAATCCCGCTATATTATTCATATCCGGCCCTAAAATGCCGAACTTCATCTAGCCAATAATGTCAACTACATGAGGTGATGAGTTACCCGGATTCCATGTGGAGATAGCGCGGACTGCGTCAGACTCTCAGGCAGCATTTGCGGCTGCCACTCACTCGGTCCCCCACACACCCACAAAACATATCCTACTGATTATTGAACACAGATTTGTCTCTTTCAGGGTTATCTGTAACTCCGACCTAGAAAACATAAAGGCCAAGGAATGGGCCGTTATGCCTGGATCGCTTTCATCCCTCCTGGCACGTTTGCAATCTGGCTGGCATTCCTCTCATCGATGCCCATATCGGAGGTCTCTGCTCTCGCTTCATGTCTCGTGACACGAATCCGGACAATTCCCATCCAGATCCACAACCTCCGCATCTTCCGAACCACCATTTCAAATCGAAGAGAAAACTACCCTACCCACCAGCCGCCATGCTCCAAAACAGCATCACTCCCAAACGACCTCGAAGGAATTTTAGAAAACCCTCCTTTGACGTACCGACGACAGAATATCTGAAGCCTAAAAAACATTGTTTGCCAAAACGTATATAAACTAATTAAGACTTTTTTCTTTGTTCATGTTTTTTTTTGTAAACCACAAAACTTAATCTTAAAGGCCAAAGTCTACTCTGTTCATGGACGCGTTTGTTGCTATATTCCGTTCGCACCTCCAAATTCAGTATGGAGCTTATGGACAAACAGTACATGATTGCCAAACTTATTTACTGATAGATTACTGCATAGTTTTATAATACCGTAAGTGATAACTACGGTATCAGAGACACA
>JAHWXV010501780.1:0-13484 GCA_024586415.1 Phrixothrix hirtus | reverse complement strand
ATATATATATATATATATATATATATATATATATATATATATGTACTATTTACGGGTATTTAAATTATTAAAACTAGGAAATTATTGTAATTTACTTTTGTTTTCAATATTAGTTGTTTTTACGTATCTATAGTGCTTTATACAATACAATTTTGTTCACATTATGTTGCTTTGGCTGTTTTTAATAAAGTACTAATGTCATTAAAAATTACAAGCACTAAAATAACATTCCATCGAAATAAGTAAACAAATCTAAAAAAAAAAATGTGTCTACCAGCTCCATAGCGCCTAATGACGTTCGTAATAACTATGTACCTGATGTAGGATTTACAACTTATTAATTTTTAATTTTCCTTGATAAATAGTTAGTGCCAAATACACATTTGGTTAGCGCGGACAATACATGCAATTTCAAATACATGATGCTTTAGCGTAGTGATCATTGATTCAGTTTACAGTTTCTTGAAAAATGAAATAAGTATGGTATGGTATTACATCCCACAGATATATCACTGTGGGGTTGATATTTAATATTGTAACGAAAATTAGAAGAAATAAACGCTTAACGGAACATTCTGGAGAAATCCAGCATATTCCTTATAATAAAATAGATGATGTAATCACAAATGACTAATTGTTGTAACCGACACCTGTCAATTAAATTCAAGGTTAGCAATTAGTTATGTCATTGCAATTTATTACACCATTATTATGATTAATCATTGATTCTTTACTATTCTAAAATTTATCTTTTATTTATAAACAGCAGATTATGGTTTAGATTTAATTAGGATCTTGTTATGTTAGTTACTCTTATACATAAATAGGAATATAACCGTTTGTTGTTAGTGTATTGTGAAATAAATATTTAAATAAGTAAGTGTATATAAATAATGCTTCTTAGTGAATATCAATAAAGGTTTTAAAACAATTAAGTAGTTTCGTTACAATATATAAATAATAGTCTCAATGACTATTAGTTATATTTATATTTGTAAATGTATTAAATTGTAAAATGTAAAAAAAATTACTTTACCATAAAATCAATTCATAATTTAAGTTAACAATGTTTTGGCGGGCTAGTTATATAAGAATATATTGAATAGATTAGATATGTATGTATGCCAAATTCCACAAATGCGAAAACAATGCCGTCACCTCAATTTTGGATTTAAGATAATTTTCTTGGACATATGTGTTATTTTTATAGCCGCCTGAGAAATAGAGCTACACTTGAAGATGAGATTGTCCAACTTTCCTAGCGCCTCGTTCGTCAAAATTTCCACTTGCATGATATATGTATATCATTTTTCATACCCCTTATAAAATATGCCATTTCCATTTTTGTAAATGTTGAAATTAGGGATTTTTTAAAAGCGGTTAAATATGATCTAGTTACTAAACCTCTTTTATAATTCATAGCTGACCACAAATCAAATCTCTTTTGGATATTCTTTTACTATTCTTACCTAGTTAGCAAACAAAATAATCGTTTCTGATTACCATGCGTTAGAATTGAATGTTGATTTTATACATATTTAAGTGCTATCTATTTTAAATACCTTTAAACATTTAAGAAATTGGATATAAATACCCTACGAGATTTAACTGCGAGCATATATAAATCTAGCATACTTTAGGAACTTATTATCAGATTTTCTTTGCTTTACAGTTTATATAGAATTTTCTCAAGGTATTGCACGTTCTTTAAAATAAATCGTCGGTGTGTTTCTAATACGATTGATTTATGCGAGTGAAGCGCCTAGGGTCGTAGATATAATTTATCATTCTGTAACAATACCATTTCTATCGTATTGGCACGAGCTGATAAACACAATTGCTTCTCTATTGTTTAAATGAACCCTATCTTACGAATGGAATAATGAAGGCGTAACAAAATTAGTTTGTAGGAGTTTAAGATTTTGTAGTCCATAAATTTCGAATTTTTATTGAATTTCAATAACTTGCAATATATGGTTATATAAATATAGTGCCAAAATTGAAAATGAAGTCCATTTATTATTTATCATAACGTTTTTATGAGTTTTATAGCGACACAAACGTTTCAAAATCCATTTTTCAATGATGAGATATATATAAATGTATAGAATACAATAAATTGTCCAGATAATTTGCAGATAAAATCATTCGGCGATGTGTACAATTAAACATGTAAACCTTTTAACAAAAGTAAATTGTATATAGCGGAGTTGAGTATTTGCTATATAATTATCGCGTGAACTTTATCCAAATATATTCATTCAATTAATACAGTAATGAACTACACGCATATGATACAAGTAATTTAGAGTAATCGCTAATAATAAAAGAATCTAAAAACGCATTCTATCTTGGATTTATAACAACTGCAACTACCTTTTTAAAAATACTATCTTATTTTATAATGAAAAGATGCAAAAACATTGGAGACTTCAAAATTCAGAAGTAAAGTGCAATTACTAAATCTATGGGAAGTATACTTACAACAAAGAGAGTATTTAAATTATCATGATTTGGTGATGTACTTTTATTTAATAGGAACCTATAAATAGAAATTCCTACATGTAATAAGCTTGATATATCAGATCAAAAGTTAAAAACTGTTAAATTTATACGTATTCATTTCCGCTTTCACAAATTTGATAGATGTTTTCAACTAAAAGAAGAAACTTAGGATGTTTCCCTAATTAAAGATTATTCTCTGGTCTTTCTTATTTCAAATGAATAACTTCGTAAGAAATGAATTTACGTGTTATATTAAGTTCACAGTAGAATGAACGTACGTAGTTCTGCATGCTAATCTACGGAGAGCCGGATATCCTTGCACATGTACCAGATTTCTGCCCAAAACTACTAGCATTCCATATTATTTCGTAAAATGGAATATGAACACTAATCACTAATGCTTTCAGAAAATTATCGAACTATAAAGTTTATGAAGAAGCACTACATTTCTGTGAGTGATTTATATCAGTTGGATTGATCTGGTATTAGATAGACTTACTAAATCAGGATTAATTATCGATTCAATATTAATACAAGGGTCATTCCGAAAGTAAGGAACGTTGTTTTAAGTGACCGCGTACCTCAACCAGCACCACCATCGACCGGTCACTGACGATGGCACTCTTTCGCTTCAGTCTGGCGGCAGCTACGATCCACTAAGGTTGACTGTTGTTTAGATGAGCGATGTCAAGAAGGGGTGACAAAGCTAACGATCCCGCCTAGTGTGAGGTTTACAGTTTTATTCGCTTTTTAGACGCCGCGTCATTCAAAACAAACGACGCGGAATGCTGACCAGAAGAATAATTCTCTTTCACGATAATGTACGTCCGTATGGAGCTGCATTTACACAGGACTTGCTTCAGCGGTTTGAGTGGGAAATTTTTGAACATCCACCATACAGCATGGACTTAGCCCCAAGTGATTATCACTTATTCCTCAAATTGAAAAACTTCTTGACTGGAAACCGCTACGCAAGTGATACTGAACGGGTCGTGCTTAAATTTGAAGGGTTACTATGTAGAAAAATAGCTTAGGTATCAAATTGTATTAAAATAAAGGTTTGTTTTAATATATCCAATAATAATTACGTAGAAAATAACGTTGATTTACTTTCCGAATGACCCTCGTGTAATTCCTTCCAATCTTCTAATACCTAGATCAAAAAGCAAAAAATGTAAGAACCGTTCATACCTTTTCTAAAAAAATGAGTTTGGTAACGAGATCGAAAAGTGGAAAGTAATTGTGTTATTAATCGAGTTCATTCCACGATCAACTTTTCAATTTTTTAAACAGTTTCATATTGGTTTTAACTTATTTAAAAATTGTTATTTCTATACCAAGTGGTAGTTTATTGATTTACGATAATCATATTTTATTTTGTAGTTTTTATTAAACAAGCTTCTGTTATTTCTAGTTAAGAGGGATGGCGTCTAAATTTCGGGATGTGGCAACACTGCAGTTCGCAGGGCAATTGACATACAAAGTTCGTAAGATTTGATATCCCTACTGTGAGAGAAATGGTGTATGTAGAGCTGTTCAGTAAACCAAACGTAAAAAAAACATGGATTTAAATCGTGAACGTTTTCGAACAATGATTTTGTTTTATTGTCAATTGAAAGTGAAAGGAAGTGTATTGCTGATCTAGAAACTGTTTTTGGTGATGAGGTACCATTAAGATCAATTCTGTTTCAGTTGTATCAAGGATTTAAATTTAACTTTGTTACGGCTGAGATAAAATTAGATATACAAAATTCCTAATTTTGCAAAAGTAATCATAGTAGTATATTCTGGGTTGCCTATCTATTCGTTTGAAAATCTATTTTTTATTTTTTAAATATTTAGCAATACTTTGACTTCCATATCTCTATCTAAAACACCAACAATCAACTTTAATTTTTATAAATGTATTTCAAACCTTTTGGAAATAATATCTTCAATAGAAATTATTTGATAATAATCTAACATTAATTAAATATTAGATATTGCCCTTTAGAAAATCTGAGCTTTTGGAGATTCTTTCCGTTTGACATACTGTGTCAATCTTTCAAAATCTACTGCATTTCACGATTTGAGATGTTTGAAAACAAAATATGTATTATCATTAGATTAGGGACAATTATAAATTTGGCAGGGTTATCTGTTGTTCCCGGTGTTAGTTTATTCCCATTTTTGTTTCTAGACCTATTAATATTATTTTACCATTATGATTATAAATTTGTAAATATCAACTTGTGGTTTTCATTACTCTATTATCGTGTTATTCATCGGATCGTCTAAAACCAATCCATTAAGGTGGGCTATACATTTATGCAGATGGCAGTACCCATTATTTATAACACCGGAACATCTGTCCTCAACGAGCAAGAAGTGAAATCAGGTTAGAGGACTCATCTCTTCTTTACTTAAAACCATCACTAAATTTGTGTGTTTAAGTTATACACATTGCATCATTTGTTATTCCTTTCTTTTTTATTTTCTTATTTTATTTTATCCCACTTGGCCCATTAGATATTTTATGAGACGAGTGGTTATCGGGTCGAGAAATCTTCATATGCAGATTTGCAAGAGGCACACCCGGTGCCGTGGTATAAGATCTCGACCACATGAGCTTAGCTGTGGGCATTTTTGAAAATCCCTTAACAACAACAAAACGGTTAAGAAGTGTTTAATTCATTTATGTTATGATTTACGTAATAACCTTAATGTTCAGGTTCGTGAAGGTCTACGACGACATCAAAAACCACGGAAACCGTTGATGCCTTACGAAAAGTGATAAATGTAGATCGTCATATTATCCTTAGGCATGAACATTTAATAAATAAGTCAAATTTTATATGTGCACTTGAGTGTAAAAAAATATGTTCACAATGGATTCCTCTTAATTTGATTGATGCTTAAAAACAGTCCGAGAAACACAAAGGTTCCACTCAGGTACATTAAATTTGGTATATAACGTTGTCAGGGATGACCAAATTTGAATATATTCCTACTAAGCCGTAACGTAACAATAGTCGACTGTTTGGGTGTTTCAAAGTGAATCAAAACCAACTAAAGTTGTTCGTGCTCGCATTGTCCCCAGACAAACGATTGCTTTGTCACGTGTTCCCAATTATGAATTACTTACATGATCATATTTCAAATTTATGTATATAAATGGTTGATACATGTAACTAATTAAAAAGGTAAGAATTGGTAAAACGTGATTTATATAAAAAATCAATTTATACAATAAATTAAATTGGTTAACCATTATAATAAATGAAATATAAACCTTCTAAAAATTAATAAAGAAATGAATTTAAAATATGTAATTAAAAATAATTTAATTTTAAGGTTGAAAGAGTATGATTTTATATTTAATAGTTAAAACCATTAGGGTTATCTGGAATTTAAGGATAAAATGTATTGTAAATATTAAATAGAAAACTGTAGCATTAACTAAAAATTCAAAACAAAGAAGAAACCTGTAAATAAACCGAACCTGAAAACATAACCCCACACATACATAGAAGGTAGAGGCACATTCTCATTCCATATTTAAATTAAATTATCGTAAACCGTATCTAACAATTTACAGTTAAACGATATGGAAAGCAGTATAAATACTGCAATTGCAAGCATAAAGATTCAGAACTTCAATAGTCCCTTATTACATACCACCTCATTATGAAACACTGTTAGAGAATAAATCTAAGAACGTTTTTCTGGATCGATACCTCCAATAGGATCTGTTGGACCTAGTGTAATCTTACGGTTTACAATAGGGCCCTGTCCCCCAATTTGAACATCGCTATAAATGCTGACGCTTGGAAGTTTGTCAATCGTCATTAATTAAAACTAGTACATTCGACCAAGATAGTGTTTGTATGTAAACGGACGTTTCGATTTACACGACATGCATTGTACAATCCTTTAAAGTAGTATGGAAAATTCCTGGACTTTCTTCAAGTCCTTTTTCTAAGCTATGATATATAATTAACTACGTGTATTATAAATACTAATTCACATTACCTGGTCCGAAATCCCTTACATATATATCCTTAAATATCCATCGATATAAATTGCATGACATGAAATTGGAACACAATAACACATTGGGTTTGCATGTCAAAGTATTGTAGTATAATATGTACATATTGTATATGTACGTATAAAAATACATGTTTGTTTACTTTAGTCGAATGACTAACCTAGAACTTACTTGCCCATTTATACAGCCAGGAGTAAAATATGCAGAATTGATGCTATACGCTAACTCTCGAAAGTAGCTGTACAATACGGTCGAATATTTGCTTTCCTTTAGCTGTAATAACTAGAAATTTCGAATTGACCCAAAACCTCCGACTGAAAACAAGTAGCCTAAGGTTAACTGGACTAAAAGTTAGTTCAACGCACACGTATCTTATGCCGGCCTTAATTGCTAGAGGTTACAGATTGAGTTATTCAGCGTAAAGTAATTAATTAAGCGAAAGACCGTTGCAGATTGTTTTGTATCAAAAACTTATCATATGGCTACTATACTTTTAGAAGACCATAAAACTGTAAATATGAGTGATACACAACTATTTATTTACTACGTGCTTTGTTTGAAATGCGAACAGAAAGCACAAAACCATGAATCATTCTACATCACGACAATGCAAGCGTACACATACACACAACACGACAAATTGTGATAGTCAGAAAGTGGAATTAACTTCTAGTCCTTTTTACAGTCCCAATTTAAGTCCTAATGACGTTTTACGTTTCCGAAACTCAAACATCGTGTGCACGGTCAACGATTTTCAATGTCAGGCGGCGCAGTTAAAGCGATCAAGAATTGAATTTTGAGTATACCAGCTTCTCAGTGGACAATTGATTTGGTCACATAAAAAATATATAGAGTCTAATTGGAAATATTTCGAAATGCAATAAAGCAATTTTTTCAAATTCGAAGTAAGTTCGTTTTCTTCTGTATCGAAATTAAAGCAGTTGCCCTCTTATTACCTTATTATTAGTCTTTCATTACTAATTTCTTGTTATTTACTTAGTTGTTACTCATTAGTATGCTGGCGTATTAAGTCGCTTCTAATTCAAGAACTAGACTAATAAATAATTAATTTTCCCTTGCGGTTCTTCTATTAATCAGTTATTATGAGCGGTTTCCAGTCGCCGGCAAACTGACTAATATAAAACAAATCATATTTCAACGCCATGCCTTTTTGTTGCAACTCATGTATTAAAAAAAGGTCACTTAGAATGCCTAAGATTGCTTTCAACCTTCACGGTAAATAGATTTTGCATGAATGATTTACCTATCATTAAAAAATATAATGGATGATACCAGAAAGTAATAGTACGCCAACTAAAACTGGTTGGAGAAGGGGGTGGTTCACAAGTTTCATGGAAATTTGGAATTCATGACTTTGGCGAACATAAGAACAGCGAGCTGTGTTAATTTCTGTTGGAGGTTGATTTAGATTAATAAATATTCACCGAAGACCAGATGTTTGACCCTAAGTCAATTACAATACCCAATTAAACTAGCTTCTAAATAATCAAAACTATATGTGTAGATGATCATACCTAAACTTACCATCAACTTCGTGTAGTAAATGTGCAACTTGCACGTCACGATAGATCCCAATAGGTTATAAAGACCGTGACCTTGATGAATTACAGCTTTTGCTCCAAATATAGGAGATACGATACTTTTAATTTCTAGGTATTTTCCCCAAAATATTTGTTTTTGCCGCCATTGCCAATAAACAACTTTTATTTCATTGGTTATGCGTGATTTCATTTAAATATTGGAATGGCATCAATTGCAATACCCTGTTCCTGACTTTTCATAATATAAAGTAATGACAGAACAATTAAATTAACTTACAAGGAACCCATATAAGCTGTATATAAGTAATATTTAAAGTTTATTAGAAAGGTGTGCGTGTAGAGATTTATGTGCAGTAACTTCCCGTTCTATCATGCGTTCTTTATGGAGTGATCTTGACAAAATGCAGCATTTTATGTTCCTCGCCCCTTCTTCCAGAAAAATGCAGGAAATAAACTTCAACGCGATGTCCATAACTAATAATTTCATGTAATTCTAAGTTTTACTACATCCCACTATAAAGTGAAGTGCAGCATGCTGCCCGATGCTGATATAATACGATGTACTGAATTTACTAGATCAAAATTCTGATGAGATTTGGCTAACTTACGAGTACAATATATTTTATATAAAGAATTTCTCCAAATGATTTATCTAAAACCTGGTAAATGATAGTCTAAAGGAAACACTTTACCTTTTTATTACTGGAAGGATAAGCTCGGATAATAAAATTAGTAATACTAATGCTTTTACAGGAGTTACAACGTCACTTTTACTTAATGTAAAATACAAATATCTTGAACATTATAACATCTTATACAAAGTACAAAGAACAAAGGAAACGGCAAATTAAGGAATGTATTTCAATTTATTATAATTAATGAAATATGTTCTATCACAAAGCAGTTATGTAAACGACATTAAAAGAATGAAACCTGTTGAATTTTCTAACAAGGGAAAATAAGGGCGCGCTTTAATAAACATAAAATGAGATGCTTGCTTGCTCTTTAATTTTGATAATTTTAAGCTTCCGCGAAAATGGGAAAAATAATTAGAAAGAGGCTGTATGAGTGAGAATTTAAAAAGACTGAAATCACGTTACCTTTAATATCAATTTAATAGGCTTCATTTCTAAACTTGGTCTACAGAATCTAATCAGTATTTCATATAGATGATAATATTACATTTAATGGTATATTTGAAGAAAATATAAATAATTATCAAGCTTTATTTGCCTTTTATATGGTTAAGCGGTATGAATATTACGATTTGCCAGTTCAATTCAGCTTATTACATGAAAGTGGGTCTTAAAAGGAGCTCTCAACATACAATCAAACCACCGCAGGATCTGATGTTTCATACCGTAATCGAGAAATAAAATGATTTCCTCTAAACCCTTCTTTTACGAACTTTGCTTAGAAGCCATTGTTAGTCTTTGCTTAAGTTATTAAAACTTTTGGTTAGATGTTTAATTTAATTGATATTTTTATGTTAATGGAAAATTTGAAAGTAAATATTTTAGTTAAGCAGATATTATTAAAACCTAATCAATTATTACCTTTATAAGGGTACAATTAAATGTACTAGATTTAAAGAAACAGATTCCTATTGTTTAAATCGTCATTATCCTTCATATTGCAGTGGAGTATTGTATTCCAATTTTGCAAAAACTTAACCAAACCTTCAATTTAAGTCTCTCGTTTTGATTCTTATGTTTTAAATTTTAAAAGGCTAACCTCTGGTTATAAAAGAATGAATAATGAAATGCTAAACTACTTTCATAGAACTTCCAGGTCAAAGGTCAAAATTATTTAAATGTCGAAGAAACAAATAGGTCAAAGATATACTCTTAATATATGTATAAACAATATTTTCAATTCAAAATACTCACTTTATTGAACAAAGGATTCTAAACTCATATTTTTAGAAAATTTACTATTGGTCATTGCTTTTAAAATCCCAAACAATAACATTAGTTATTGTTGTTGATTTTGTTTTTCAAGCTACCATATATCAAATATGTGATTTTTCACCATTGTAACTTATTGTTTTGTACATTGGTTAGCGTGTAAAAATAAATTAAATTTAAATTAACTTAGTAACGTATTTACAGATTACTACGAAATCCTTATTGTTTGGGGTAGTTTTTTTATAGGTGTCAATTAATGAATACTCAGGTGGTTTGGTAATTAAATCACAGGGAATTAATTTAGTAGATTGATTAGTTTACTTTAGTTTGAAATATGAATTGTCGCTAACTAGTCGTTTAAATTACGTCTATTTAAAAAGCTTTGGTAGCTTTTCCTGTTATATATAATTATCTAAAATTTCTATTTCTTCGAGGCGCTTCACTAGCACGTATAAGGTTTCGAGAAAGAATACGTTAATATAGTGCCATCTTGCTTGACGTATTTTTTAAGACTGCTGTATTGTACCTAGAGGGTGTCGATGTTCGTTCTTTGATTTATGTACCCATTAAATTTAGGTTTTGTAATTTGTAATTTCATTATTCGGTAGATTACATTATTAATCCTTTTTATTACTTTATACGGAATTTCACAAGATCTTTGCGATTTGGAAGATAGGCTTCGCCATCGCTAAGTTTAGTACAACCAAACCAGATCATTGGGTCGAAATCCTCATGTCCTGGAACTTATATTATAGTGGGATTTCATTCAATCACTGGCGATCAGGATATTATTGCGAACTCTCTCATGAATGATATTTAGTTTCTTTTGCAGACTTTCAGCATATTCATTTCTAGAAAACTGGTCTCGGCCACTTTAACTTCCTCTTGATTTGTCAGAGCGCATGCTTCTATCCATTTACTAAAATAGTCCCTTGCAACCAGAATGTACTTATTTCATGCTTTAGTTTATGGAAATAGACCAGCTACAGCTATTGATAATCTTTCAAATGAGCACCCACATTATATTACCGCATCGTTGTTTTTCTCTTTCCCAATGGACCATTCCCAGACGCGCATATTACATATTTTCGGCACCACTCCTTAACATCATCACTGCTGCTTATCCAATGAAATCATTCACAAACCTTTTCCAGAGTTTTCTTTACCTTCGTATGTCATCCTGATGGATCAACATGCAGCTGTCGCAAATCTTCCACTACTCTATTATCCGAAACCACCAAATGCAATCGTCTTTCACTTCCATCATTTTCCAGAGGTCTTTGCAAAAGGCTATCTTGAACTTGCAAGGAATCGCATTGGGACCAACAGGATTAAATGAGGCCATCTCGCAACCTAGTCTGCGGTCTTCATTTATCCATTTTAATAAAAACTTCAGATATGGATCACTTTCTTGATATTGCTCATTATGCGGTTTCCAGTCATTACCTACAGCAACAAGATTGGTAAGAGGTTCTTCAACTTCTGACTTGAACCGACTACAATATTTGAAATTTCTTGTGTAAGGCCAAGACGATAAAGCGTTATCGTTGTTATGCTTTCTTCCGGCACCATGCTCAACTTTACAATCATACTCCTTTAGCTGTTCAATCTATCTCGCTATTTCGCTTACTGGTTTCATAAACTTTAGGAGCCATTTCAACGCTGCGTGATCAATTCTCAATAAGAAATATCATCCGCAAATGTATTTGTAAAAGTGTTCAATAACCTTTATGATCGCTGGCAATTCTTTGCGCGTAACATAATTATCTTTCCCAGGTATAGGCAACACTTTGCTAAAATACTCAATTTTTCGCTCTTGTCCGTCTTGGATATGAACCGATGCCGACATAGCTGGCATCGGTATCTAAGACAAGTCTTCCCTCTGTTTGTTTTTATATATATCAATTGTTGAGTAATTTAATTTAAACTCTTCGTTTATGATTTCGTCTTATTTTGTTTCGATCATTCTTCACATTTCTATTTTCAGGTTTCACATTGTCCTGCGATCTAGTATAGTTTTATATCCTGAGTTTTTTATAGCAACAATTCCGAAACCTGTCATTATCTGTGCTTTGGACGTATTTTTGTATCCCCACGAAATTTATTAGGATTTGCCCTATTCTTGCATTAATTACTATGGATTTCATTTTATAATCCTTTTTGTTTAATTCCACTTATAATCACTTATTATTTCATTCTTTTGAATTTAACCTGTATGTGTCCCTTAATTTCTTTCTGTGCCGTTCAATTTTATGATTCATTTTGGCATTGAAATAATGTAGTTCTCCTTCTACGTTCGATCTGCCCCTTTGAATTCTTTTTCGAATGTTTTTACCTATATTTTACCTTACTTCAGTTTTATTTTAATTTATTACACCTTTGATTAGTTTGTAGCATATGTTAGTAGATTTTATCCATTTCCTATTCATTTATTGATTTAGTTATTAAGACATTTGTTCAAATGACTGATGGTTCTATTTCGAGATTGTCCTTTTAGAAGTTCACTTGACATTAAAGTTTTGTAAAGGTGATATCCATTTGGAACTATTTACATATTTACATCATCATCTATCAGATCTTTTATAGGTTAAATTTTTTAAATTTGCACATTTACTTCAAATTAAGCGATATTAAGACTGAAAAACTGTTATTTTCAAAATTTGGAAAAGGGTTGTTTTCTAACATCTACTTACAACTTATTGTCTTTAATTTTATGCTTTGATTTGTTTTATTGTATATAATTGAAATTTTTGTTGAGCGTTATCCTTTAAATTGTACACTCCTATCTTACTTATATTTTAAATTTAACAACACTTAAATTTATAATATTTTGACTATAATGCATCTTGTATACATTTATATTGCACATTTACATTTACAAATCCTCGTAAAACTTATGTCGGATAAAAACAGGCATTCGAACCGCTACGATTAAGTTTTCTGGCGCTATACAGGAAGCTTAAGTGTGAAAAGTATATATATATATATATAGATTCAATATTTACTACCTGTTGGTAGAATTTGTTTCGTTTAACTTATTGGATCCGGTTTTTTTATAGTTTATTAAAAAATATTTTATTTTATGACTAACGTTTCAGAATGTAATTTACCCCTCCATCAGAGTTAAAGAAAAAATTATATAACAGAAACGAATAAGTACAATTTTAAAAATGACAAAGATATTTCGTTTTGATCCAATAATTTAAACGAAACAAATTCTACTGATAGGTAGTAAATATTGAACCTAAATAAATATCACTTATAAAACTATATATATATATATATATATATATATATTGCTATGGCCAATTTGACCAGTTAATTAAATACCCACGAAAATTAAAAAAAATACCTGAGCAATTATGTACAAAAAAATGCAGTTTTGAACTAAAGGAGGTTTATTGAATGTCAAATAAATTATATGTAAGCTCATACGAATTTAAATCATGAAATGAGATAAAGTTTTCCTGAAATTTCAAA
>JAHWXV010501723.1:0-10735 GCA_024586415.1 Phrixothrix hirtus | reverse complement strand
AAATTAGATACGTGGGATTCAATGTAAACCGCTGTGCTTCAAGTATTTTATATTTTTTGAGGTGGTATAAATAATATCCCACTATGCATATTTATGTATTTGAAATGTGGGACACAATTCATATCACCAAGCTTCAAAGAGTTAACCTTTCACATTTTTCTTCTAGAAACTTAGGTTTTTTCACCATTTTTCTTTTTGTAGATGACCTGAGTCAGCCAGGAAAAGGCATAGTTTTTTCAACCCTTTCTGTGCCTAACATAATCAGCAATGCACCACCACTACTCTCAGGATTTTAACAGTGCCATTAAACCCAATTTTGTACATAGAGCGTTCCTAAATGGTTGCGAAAAACTTGAACAGTCGATTCCTTGGTTAATCTCAAAACAAACATCAATACAAACATATGTTGAAAATGCCTGAGCGAGATATAGCTCTTGTAAATGTCATATTTCTTTAATATATCTAAATTTTTTGTTTTATAATAAAGATCCTCTTATGCCATCACTAACTAGCACAATCTTAAAATAATTGCAAATAAAATAAGAAGTTTTAGAAATAAATTTTACGATTTTAATGTTACCTTTTGCTTAATCATACATAATGAAACGATTAACCTTTTGGGCTATGGTACCTAGATATTTTATCTTCTTCCTGATAGTCCTCAAGTTTGAGACCAGCATTAGGCCGCGATATTGCGGCCTCTCATTTACGGGAAGTGTTTATGTTACCGGCGCATGCGTACTTGACCCTCATTACGTCACCATTGTGCATCGCGTCATTCGCCCACGCACAGGAAATAAAATAATAAGGGTATCCTGGCATGATAAGATACAAATGAATAAAATTGTTCATAACGGAAAAGCGATTCAGCAATAATACTATTGCCATCGCATTCTAGTAGCTGCTACTGTATATAAACCCTATACTTTTGCAAATATAGTTAGTTAGAGAATTTCACGTCGACTTGGTTCTTCGCCCTGAAGCCTAGTGTCTCCAGGTCCTGCTGCATCACGCAAGCTGCCTGCTAGTACCTCGCTACCCTCAGTAACCAAGTACGCACACCGTTGTTTGTTTAATTTTCGAACACTACATCGATATCAACAATTACAAGTATTTTATTTCAAATTATGTGTTTTTAACGTCAACCGACGCCGACAACGTATGGGGTATCTGCTGGTACACGCACGTACCAACGACAGATTATCCCAGAAATCACAAGAACATTTGTTCATGTGTTTTTTAAACAAAAACTTGTAAAATTCTTGGGAGGACACTGAGAGTTCTCTCCGCGCCTTCGGCAAAGGTGCTCGCGTCTCGCACCGCCTCCAGGACGATGCTAACTGCCGCGAACACTTTGGTAATATCTAAGGTAAAAGGGGAGTGGCCTGCACTTAAACCCGCGTTCGAATCATGCGCTTGTTCTGTTTCGCGGCGTCAATCTTCTGGCTATGTCCGCGTAGGAGCCGCCCGTCGTTGCAGCACTAGATGTTGCACGGGACGCACGTACTTGCACTCGCGGAAAGCGCGGGCAGCCCTTGTAATTGGCAATGTACTGGTGGTCACTTAGCGGGCGTACCTCTGGACTTCGCGCACTGTTCAGATAGGTGGTTGTCCCCGTACTTGACACACCGGGAATCCGCATGGGAGCTCCGTTGCGCGTACTAGTGCTTCTTATATCTGTGGCATTGATTTATTGTTCCTCTTCTGCGTCTCAGCGTCTCCACAGTAACTTGCAGATGCAGCACCTAGAGCACTTGGAAAATCGCCTTCCTCTCCGTTGTTCGCTCCAGATCTACGAAGTTAAGCAGGATCGGGTGTTTTTCTTTGCCTCGATGTATCCTGCGCATGGAGAGTGCAGGAAGGTCTTGACGTAGGAGGTCCTTCAGGATCTCTTGATCCAGGATATCTTCAGCATCTTCTCCTGGTTTAACCGATACGTATGGTAGGCGGTTTCGGAATCACGTAGGTGTTGTGTAATTCCCTTATGGTTCCCAACGCTCGCCGGCTGGACGCTGATACCCAGAGCGGTGTTTCTTGCACAGGTGAACTTCAAGTTTTTCTTTGCTAGCTCATTCGCAACAAAACTCCAGTTGTTTTTGCGCCGGATTACTTTGCGCGGTAATCTTTCAGACGGCCTGGACGCCAACGACGTGTTTTCTTCTGGAAGCGCTTCTTTTTCCATCGCTGTTTGTGCTATTGCCATCTCTGCTTCAGGTACCCGAAGCACGTCGTAGCGGTTTTCCTCACTTGTTATCGCTACAATCTTAAGTGCCAGAGTGTCGCTCTTGTTCTTCCGCTTCCTTCTCTTCTTGCCTTCGGCCGTTTTGAAGCCTTCGGTGTCGTTGTTGGAGGCAGCTTTCGTGGTGGATACTCGGAGATGCTCTTCGTCTGAGGAGTAGTGCTCTCCGGCAAGGAAGTTTTGCACGGTTTGCCAAGTCTCCTCGGTGAAAGTGTAGTTGTTGTAGTTGTAGTTGAGTTGTACGTGGCTGGAAGTAGGGTTCGCCGCCACGACGGTGTTCGCTAACACGCAGTTTGATCTTTCGTCTTCGATATGTTTGGCCAAGGTGGATCTCCCTTCTTCAGAACACTTCAAAGGGAGTCTATCGGCTAAAGCGTTGAATGTTTGATGTAGCTTGACACCAATTTTAAAAGCCCTCACGAGAGTGCTAAAATTCTGGGCGTCCATATTCGCAGGAAATAAACACATACGGAATCACAAAAGTTGTTTTTACAGCACCCGACCCACCGCTTCAATATGTAGAAGGGGCCTAAGCTACAGCACAAGAGAGCACAAAGTAAATAAATACGGAGTTGGAACACAACCGTACTCGACGGGGGTCAAGTTAATTTAAAACAACTGAAAGATTGAAGTAAGTGCTGAAAATAGCCACGCCTATCTATAACACATGCGTCCATTCTCTTTTACACTGACTGCCACATAAGTTCAAAATTTATGTTTGAATTAAAACTTAAATTGAGACGTTTTGTTTATAGCAAGTTAAAGAGGTTACAAAACTGAAAAACAAAAGCTCAAAATAGATGTTTAATTATGTACTAGTTTCGGCCTACTTAAGAGACATTATTAGAACATCTGCTAGTTATTATTGAAATTATAAATTATTTAAAAATCAAACTTAGAGTAAATAATTAAAATTACGTTTGTACACAATACAATTAGATTAACTTAAAAACAGAACGATATACTAGTGAATAAAATGTGAAAAAACATTAAATTAATTTAATGTAATTGTATACAACTGTAATTTTAATTCTTTACTCCAAGTTTAATATCTAAATAATTTATACGATAGTGAGCTGTACCCTTAATAATGACTAGCAACTGTTTTGATGATAACCTCGTGGGTAGTGGTAGTAGTAAACAATTAAACATCCTTTTAGAGACTTTGATTTTGATTTTTCAACCCCCCCTCCCCGGCCCTTTCATACTTATCCGTTCAAAACTGTTGCACATGCTGCAACTATTTTCAAAGCAGTTGTGGTAAATTAATATCTTAATACAAAGAAAAAACCAGTAGATTCAATTTTGGATAGCGTGGGGGCCAAAACTGTGGTCCTATTTTACCTATCCAAACAATATAGGCAAACGTGTTTATACCACACTTGGTTTTTTATTTGTAGGGTCCCTTTTCCAGCAAAGCAGTAAATCATAAAAACAAGAAGTCAACATTTCCCGTCCGCACATTAACAGTGAATTGATGTTGACTGTAAGTCTCAATTATTGCATGTGAGTTTTCTTCTGCCTATAAATGGTAATTATATGCCCTTTCTGAAAAGGTTGCTATATCGCCGAAGAAGATTTTTCCCTACTTTTTGATTAAACCATTATCAGAATAAAACTATTTGTGAAAAAACATAGGGTGAGCGTATTTGAACTCGTTGACTGTGGTAAGGGTAAAACCCTTGTTCCTTTAACATTGTCCAAACGGTTTGCTAGCTTACATTGAGATAGTAATAACTTTTCGCGTATTTATTTGTATCTGTTCTTCAATTGGATGCATCCTTTAATTGACGTACTCCAATTTGTCTAGGATTTTCTGCACTAATCTCTTCTTTCAAACCCCTAGTTTCATGTAGACCTTGGTCAAAATGAGAAATTATTGTATGATGGGTTATTACATGCTGGAGATACACATTTTTTGATGAATTTCCATACGCAAGACCATAAACAAGGTTATTATGTCTATGCATTGTTTTGATCAATTCTGAATTTATCAAAATTTAAACAATTGCACTACGATACTCAGTGACATGGAAATTGCAACACTAAGAAGGCGTAGGAATTTTTTGACCAAACTTGGCAGAAACTTTTAACTACTGAAAGGTAACAATTGATTAAAATTTCATTATTATGGATCAATTGATGATGACTAAATCTGACAGTTCTTCCAGTTTTTTCTGATAAAGTTATCTGGTGTATGTTTTACGAGATCTTGTTATGTTCTTTAGTAATTTCGCTTGTGATCGTTTGTTTCGAGGGTGTGATCATGCCTAGAGTGCATAAGTGTGGAAATTACCGCCAATTAAGCGAAGTTGACGTAGGTCGTATTTTGGTTTGCGCGAAGGTGGTTTGTCGTTCAGAAAAATTGCAAATCGCCTTAACCGTAACCAATCCACCATTATCCCCTGCTATCATGCATGGACTAGGGAGGAACTGAAGGGCGAAGAAGAACAAATGAGGTGCAGGATCGCCATCTTCGACTTATGGCAACAAGCGACCGATTCTCCAGTACCAGATCAATTTCCGGTCAATTTTTAGCTAACGAAGGTCGTCCTGTAACCCTTCGAATAGTTTACCGCAGAATCAAAGCTTGAGGCTTGCAATCCTATCGACCACATCTTGTGTTACCACTAACGTCTCAACACAGACAGCATCGTTTGGAGTGGTGTATGTTGCGATTGCACTGGATCCAAGAGGGGCTTAGGTTGATGTTTAGAGATGAATGCAGATTCTGTTTGGGGATGCATGATGGCCGTATGAGGATCAGACGAAGACGTGGGGAACGTCGAAATATTGAATTTTCTGTTGCGAGGCATATGCACCACGCTGTGGACATTATGGTATGGTGTGCTATAGCCTATGGGAGTTGGTCTCGTATGGTATTCAGCCGAGGCAATATGATGGCCCAACAATATGTGAATGAGGTGGTAGAACCCCATGTTCTTCCATTTATTCGGCAGTTGGAAGACCCACTTTTTCAGCAGGATAATGCCCGTCACCATGTTGCAAGATGTTTTATGGACCGCTTTGTAGAGGATAATGTCGATCTCTTGCTACGGCCACCGCGATCTCCCTAGTTTTCGTCAATCGAGCCTGTTTGAGACATTATGGGGAGAAGACTGAGGAACTTGCTGCATCCTCCGCAGACGCTGCCAGCTCTACAGCACGAAGTACAGGTTGCTTGAGACACAATACCTCAAGAGTAAATCAACCATCTGCTAAACTCGATGCCACAAAGTGTGATGGAGTGTGTAACCAATAAGGCGGACAAGCCCATTCTTAATAAAAATTATGTTTATATTTTGTTCTTTTTCTTTAAAATTTTAATAAATTACTATATTTTAGTAGTTAAAAGTTTCTGCCAAGTTTGGTCAAAAAATTCCTACGCCTTCTAGGTGTTGCGATTTCTATGTCACTGAGTATGACTATCAGTTGTCAAAATCAAACACTGATTAAGAAACTAAAACTTTTTTCTACAATCACTTTTTCGCTTCCTAAAATCAATGCAAACTCGATGTTTTCCAATGAGAACTATCATAAGCTGTCATTTTCCCGTTCTGAAAATGTAAAATTAAAGTTTGCAGGCGGACAACTAAAACAATAGTAGCGTTGCTAGTTGTCAAAAAACACCAACTCAAAAGTTATGTTAAAACTTACATATATATAAACGATAAACCTCAAAAGAGGTTAACATATGTTTGTATGAACTTTTTGTCTTGAAATAGGTTATGGAGTCACCTCTCCAAATTTTCGCTGATGTTTAGGTATATCTTTAATTAAAACTCCAACGATACTCCCTAATAACTTATACATTAACGAATCTTATCACATTTCAGAAGTGTAATGTATGACATTGATAAGATGGAGTCGCACACAATACAACAAGGCGTTCAAATTGTTGAATTATTTTATGAAAATAGGGGTTCAGTGAAAAATGTTTTTAGAAAATTACATGATACTTAAGTGAAAACACTATCAATCGTATTGTTAAAAAAATTCAAGAAACTGGTTCAGTGGAAGATAAGAGAAGAGAAAAATATCTCACCGGTCGCTCGTAAGAGCATGTTGATTTGGTTAGAGAAAGTATTGCGAAGACCCGGAAATGTCCATTAGTCAACGCTCACAACAACTTGGACTCAGTGAATTCACAACATGGCGTATTTTACGAAAGGATTTAACTCTAAAGCCATATAAGGTTTAAATAACACAGGAACTAAGACCATCGGATCATTCAAAACGTCGTGCATTTGTCAAGTAGATCGAGGTACAGCAAGATGATTTTTCTCAAAAAGCCTTCTTTTCCGATGAAGCACATTTTGAAATTGCTGAGTACGTTAATAGACCAAATTTCCGTATTTGGCGTGCAGAAAATCCACGATTGCTGAATGAGAAACCTTTAAATTCTAAACGAGTCACTGTTTGGTCCCTATTTATTTGCAAATGATGCTGGTGAAGTTGTAACTGTGAATGGTGTTTGATATCGTAAGATGTTAACTGAATTTTTGTGGCCTGAATTGAATAATATTGATCTGGAGAATATGAGGTTTCACGAAAGCACAATATGACACACAGTCACTAACACAATCGACTTGTTGCACATCAAATTTCCTGGATGCGTTATAATCAGAAAAGGTGGTCATCAAGATCATGTGATTTATCACCATTGGACTATTTTCTCCCGTGAAAAGCCAGGTGTATAAGAACAATCCACAATCGCTTCCTGAACTAAAGGATGAAATTATTCTTGTCATTGGCGAGATAAAGCCCCAGATATGCCAGCATGTCGTCCAAAATTTTAACAAACGCAAATTGCGTGTTTTATTCAAGAATGAAAATATCCGCTCAATTTGAAAGACCCTTTATTCTAAATACCAAAGCAAAGTTCCATTTCATTATTTTTACATATAAGTATATCATATTTCGCATAAAAAAACGCGTTGAAACACGGTGCTAAATATTAAAACTTTCATATAAATGGGAATAGTTGTAGAGGTCTGAAAATTCAGATACAACAATTGATAAGATTCTTCGGTATCTTAAAACCTCATCAAATGTTAGATACAAACTACTAATTAGGGTGATGCTATTGTGACTATGCAAGCTAGAACTAATGACTCAACAGTAGCCAGTCGATAATTTAAAAATCTTAGAAAACAGTATTTAACAAAACCAAATATTGTTATTCAGAATTAATTTGGCAAATGTTTGCTTTACCAAAGTTCATAAATCCACTGTCTCACCTTTATAAATAATTTATTGCTTACCCTAATAACTCTATACTCTGACAATTAAGCAATAACACTAAAGTTACGGATCGAAGATTCAAAGAACAATTAACTCAATTTTGATTATCGTAATATTTTTACATTGATGTTCTGGTTATTATTTGCATAAATCATTGTCGCGATTACCACGCGTAAATAAAATATATCAAAAAAGATGACAACTAAACAATTTTTCAGAAGGCAACGATATATAAATAAATGGCTTTTTATTACATAAATTTTATATAATATTTAATTTTTGGCATAGTTGTGAACACATTTTTAGCGAGATTTATCTCCGCCAAAGAAAGGCACCAGTTTAGTTTTATTGATTTCTGGATTTCCGTACTTAACGATGTAATCGAAGATGGAAATTTTAAAACGAATTTTAGTGCATTCATACCACATGATTAAACAACTACACAGATAATATGAGAGGAAATACGCCGCACCACGTGAGACTTAATATCCTATAAATTACTACCCAGAAGATGTCTTAAAATCTTTTCGAAAACACGTTCTGATTAACTGGGTTCATAAAAATTACTATAGATACAATTATTATAACAACCGTTTCTGTAGTTCTTTATAGTAACCGGGTTAATCTGGCCAAATTTCCGAAAAGGCACTTAAGGGGGAGTTTAAGATAGCGTATTAACCATCACATGTAAGTGTAATATTTTTATATTGAACCTAAGGTACTCATTATATTTGATATTTTGTGGCAGAGCCATCTAGTGTTGAGTTATACGATGTAACATTAAATGAAAGGTGAAGGCATAATCCTATAAAGTACAGGGTTTAAATTCTAAATTAATAGAAAACAGGGGTGAAAATCCATAAAACTACAAGTTCAAAATATGAACATTTGCAAGGCTAGTTACCACCAAAAAATCGCATAACCTTACATAAAAATGCAGCCAGGCGAACAACAAAGTTTTGCATTTTCAAATGGCGCGCACAGCTACTCGTGGATCGTGATTTCGTCTGTTGTTCGCCTGCCTGCATTTTTATGTAGGGTTATGCGATTTTATGGTGGTGGGTAGCCTTGCAAATGTTCATATTTTGAACTGGCAGTTTTATGGCTTTTCACTCATGTAGGTGTTCTATTAATTTAGAATTTAAACCTTATACTTTATAGGATTGCCTCTTCATCTTTTATTTAATATTACAACCTATAATATAACGCTAGATGGTTCTGCCACAAAATATCAAATGTAAACGGCACTCGTGAAGTGTTTATAAGAAAGTTTTGCATTTTCGAATGGCGCACGAGTTTAAGAGTTTGTGCGGCAGTGCGCTTGGAGCTGTCATCGGGTGCAGACGTGTTCGTTGGCACTTACATTTTTACCTTCTATGCGCTCTTGTGCTGTACCGTAGGCCGCTTCTACATATTGTAGCAGTGAGTGGGATGCAGTACAAAATCCTCTGCGACCTTTAGTGTGCTCAAAATAAATTACAAAGATGGCGAAGTGAGACCTTGCGATCGTCCAGCAAATGTTCGATCTATCGGTAAAGATACATACTACCATCGCGCAACGCAAGTTCAACGAGGCGGGGTATTACATACCACAATACCCGATAGAAGGCAGACGCACCTTCTACGAGCGACTAGAAGCCGTGCGTTCCAGCTGCGCGACAGCGAATTTAGTAGAGGAGGTTAACACCAGCTCCCTACAAACAAGCTGTACCCCTGCCGCGGATGCTGCGCAAACAGCGCAGAGCATCCTAGCGAGTCAAGTTTACTACTCGGACGAGGAGCATCAACAACAACAACCCCTCACCTTACCAGTTTCCTCCGTTGGCGCCGAAGGCTTCCAGCAAGCCGGAGGTAAGCAGAGGAGGAAGAGCAAGCCAAAAAAGGTAAGTGAATGTCCTGCACCTAAACAGGTAGCACTAGCTCCTGAAGTTCCAGAAGTCACAAACCACTATGAAGTGCTCCAGGCAACGGCGGTAGCAGACGAAGAAACATCACAGCAAGATCAAGAAAGCCCCGCCCATCGTTATCCGACGAAAAGTGAGATGGATCTCCATCGTGAGCAACCTCACAAAGAAAAATATAAACATTTCCATTGCAAAGAACGTGGAATTGGGCATATCCGTGCAGCCAGCGACCGAAGGGGAGCATGACGGAATCACACAATACCTACGTGATTCCGAGATCCCCTTCCACACTAATGAGTTGAGTAGACAAAAGGTGCTGAAGGTAGTCCTGAGAGGGCTATCAGAAGACATTTCAGATCAAGAAATCCTGGAAGATCTCCGGAGGCAACAGTACCCAGTGGCATCTGTACGCAGGATGCGCCGTAAAATCGACAAAGCCGCAATGCCACTTAATTTTGTTAAGTTGGAAAATATGACGGAGGGTAAGACCATTCGCCAGTTAAGGGCGGTGCTACACATACGCGTAGCCGTCGAATCACCAAGGCGTGGTAGAGGCGCGAACCAGTGCCACCGGTGCCAGAAGCACTGACACTCGCAGCGGAACTGCTATGTGGAGCCGCGCTGTGTGAAGTGCAGCGAGAACCGCCTCTCTAGACAGTGTTCGAAGTCCAGATAGACGCCCGCTAGGTGTGCTAATTGCGACCAACAGCACACCGCGAGCTACAAAGGCTACCCGCTGTTCCTGCGTGCAAGAAGAGCAGTTCCCGGTGCTTACGCGATTGCAAGGGTGCCGGGTATGAGTTACGTGGAGATGGCGAAGTCGACATCCCCAAAGGCCACCAAGGTGACGCGCGACGCCGACTTAAACAGAAACAGGAAGAACCAGCACAACGCGAGTGAGGATGCAGGCCACGCCCAGTCCAAACTCGATATCTCGAAAGTGCTCGCGGCGGCTAGCGTCGTCTTACAAGCGACGCGAGACGCGAAAACATTTGCAGATGGTATTGAGGTTATAATCAATGCCCTGCCCGACATATAACAAATTTTCGGTTATTAAAACCGAAAATTTGTAAAATAAGAAATTTGGTGTTACAAGGGGATACCCCTTGAACTACTCACAAGCGCTATGCGGCCACGTCCTCTATGCCTCGTTCTTGTAGGTCTCTGGATGGCGTGATGGCTACTGCCAGCTAATTCTTTATGAAAGGAGAGCTGGACAGTAGTTTCGGCGCGCACTCGTTAATGTTTTATTCTTACGCTAACTAGCACGATACTAAGCTCTAGTGTCTAGTGTAAATGACAGGGAATTATAAACTATGAGTTTGAGTTTACTAGCACGATACTAAGC
>JAHWXV010501688.1:0-11612 GCA_024586415.1 Phrixothrix hirtus | reverse complement strand
TTACCGACACGATAAGTTCGGAAAAATAAAAATTTTTCAAAATTCTTTGTTAACCTTTTAGACAAACATCAAGCATCAAAATTAAAACTTTTCGAATTAACAATAATTATAAATAAAATTTCAATTTAAATTATCGCCAAGGTCTTAGCAATTTATATAAGGCATTTATAGGAACAACAAACGCGGGCATTCAAAACATTCATAATAAATTATAGATTTAATTGTTTAACCAAAATTAATATAGCAATTATATGGCACGCCCAAACGTGGGGCTGCAGTAACAATCATAATAAATTGAATTTAGAAATAAAATTCAAATTTTAAAATTAAACATATCAATTATATGGTGCCACCCAACGTGGGACATTCATAATAATTGTAAAATTCAAATTTAAAATAAAACACATCAATATGTTTCGATCAGTAAATTAAAGGATCATCCTCAGGGTGTATATTTTAAACGTGTAATATGAAACAATTGAAATTTAAAACATCTAAAATATAGTACTTCAATAAGAAGAATACTATAAATCATAGTCGAAAGTGTTATGCCCTACGTTTATTTTGGAAACGATAATTATAGCGGTCACCCATCCAAGTTACTGAAGACGCGAAAGGTCGTTGAACTTCGGAAATTTTATCCGATAACTTGCTTCAACGCATTTTTTTAGAAGAACCGCTAATTTCACGTAAAAGGGCATTGAAAGCATAATAACCCTAAAAAGTTTTAAAAAAAACTGTTTTTGAGAAACACGCAAAAAACCTAAAAATCCCAAGAATAAAGTGGCACTGCCGGTCATTCAATTTTAACTAAATTCTTGACGTCTCATGTGCGGATAATAAAAGACTTAAATATAAAATGCCACTTTTATATGATGTTTAATTTTTGAGATATGCTGTTCACAATTAATACTCTAAGTGCTTCCCGTTACTCAATTTTTGAAAATTTATTAGAGAAACTACTTATTTCATATAAAACGGAATGAACTAGCTAAGAAATATACCAAGTTTTAAGTTAGAGCTGATTTCAAGAAAATTGGGAAAAACGAAAATTTTGAAAAATATCTAACAATGACAAATAGAGTGAAACTTCCGGTTATTAGATTTTGACCAAATTCTTGATTTAGTATACAAAGGAAGTTATGACCACAAATATAAATTTTTATTCAACTAGGACTTTTAGTTTCATAGTTATTTTATTTAGAGGTAACGGTGAAGGTACTTCCCGTTATTCAATTTAAGGAAATGTTTTTGAGAAATAACCTAAACTATATGAAAAGTTATTAAATACCTAAGAAATGCAATAAGTTTTAAAAAAATCGTTACAGCCAATTTCGAGAAAATCGCGAAAAACGAAAAATTCGGAAAATACTTAAACATAACAGAAATAAAGTTCTACTTCTGGTTATTGGATTTCAACCAAATTCTTAATTTAGCATACAAAGGTACTTAGGACGTTAGATATACATTTTCATTTATCTAGGAGTTTCAGTTTCATAGTTATGTTATTGATTAAATTGGTTAAATAAGAACTAAAATTTTAAGCACAGGAACATCTTTATATCATCTTTGATTTACACAAAATACATAAATATACATATAAATTCGATCATCAAATAAGGACATAAGATATGAGGCAAACTTATATTCTAAAAAAAACATAAAACATTGGCTAACGTAAAACTAGGCTCGTGACCAATTTTTGAGGAGAAAATCAGCTGATTATTACAACTGAGAGGCTTGAATAAAGGAACCAATTTTTGAAATGAGCTCTAGGTTTATGCTAGCGACATAACAACATGTATAAACAAGAAACGTCAAAATAACGCATGAACAAAATGGGTATCATGGGGTATTTTAAGTAATGATACAGGTAAAATTAACAATTAAAATGTAAACGGAAATGTCATACTAACAGTTACCTAAATAGTTAGAATTCAAATTATAAAATGTTTTACTGAATTAATTCTGATTTATGGCCACGGTAAATATCTTAAGTAAGGCAATTTATTTATTTCATGACTACTCAGGTAAAACGACGGTACGTCCTTTAATTAAATTTACGTTACTTTTGCACAGTTCAAATTAATTAGGTCGGTGGCAGCACAACCTTCGATGGTTGCAAAAGATTTGCATATGTAATTCTTCCTTACCGAAATCGGGATAAGCGAAGAAGCAGCAAAAAAGTATAAAGTACTTACAGGTGCGTTCAGAAAGTGGATCAACCAAATGAAAAGATGCATCTATGAAACAGGCCCTATTTTCATTAAAGGACAAATCCCACTTATTTGAAGTTTCTACCTACGAGTCGAAAACCAAGCTGGTACTTAATTTCTGTAACAAAAGCCCAAGTAGTTTCCTAAAACAAATATACGAAGACACCCACGAATAATACTTATAGCTTTGCACTACTTAACACAAACGTGGCTCAATCAGCACTAACTTTGCTTACCAGATCGTTCTCAAGTAACTGTACCTCCCCCCCGGGTGAGATCGTGCAATTCTCGCAACTCTGCGAGATAATCTTATTACTTATGCTTTCCATGAGAAGATCACATTCTTTTACAACGTTGGCCTTAAATCGGTGACACAAAACCTAATGCGTAATGTAATATTCCACTTGGCCTGTTAATTATTATATTCGTTTCTGCCTTTACAAGGTACACTATTTACTTTAGCGACTAATCAGTGGAATTTTTATGAGAATAAACGGTCTATATTTTACTCTTGAAAAGTTACTTGGATACCAAATTGTTATACATTGTACGTACAAAGCTGACGTAAATGTTTACATAGATGGAATTAAATTCTAAATTTGTGTGGGATTTTAAAATATTAATTTTCTTGTACTATACGAGGTGCATTAAAATAGTTTAATATAAAGGCAAATTAGCCTTTAAATAAAAGGATGTTTTTAATGATTTATGAATTGAATCCGATTTTAATTAACTTTTTATAAGTAAATACAGTAAGTCGTAATGCATACTTATGTTTTAATGAATTAATTAATGTATTTACAACAAAAAAAACAACGACAGCTGACAACACACACACATAGACAGACAAATTTTTAAAAACATGATTTTCGGAAAACGTGTATTTCCACTAAAATTTCGACATCGAAAATTTTGGACGAAACGAATACTTTCTTTATACTATATTTCATATAGGTAAGAGAAAGTAAAAATAAAGCAGCCAACGAAACGGGTTGAAATGTTTAATAATAGTCAGAATATATTTATTGATTTCTTTCTTTGTGAATTAGCTATACAAAACGTTAACGAATAAATATTGCTTATTAAGTATAAAATCGGTAAGTGGAAAACATTCTAAATTTAATTTAACACCAAGGTTTGGCCATAATGACCTTGAATATTTTCACTTTTGGATTTTCAGGTATAACAATTTCAGGTATTTAGGTATCGGATGCATGATACGCCCCTGCTTGATCTTCAAAAGTGTGGCGACCTCTTCTCTACGAACTGTCATATAGCGCGATTGTCCCTCCTCCTTCATATCTATACAGCTTAACAATTTGACGTACTTTCATTACAGTGTTTCATATTAAAGTAATGGATAATTGCCGCCGGTACTTTGTTTAATACTAAACCATACTTGTAACTATTACTGAAAGAACTATAAGCCCACTGCCTAGTAGCCGCTTCGCTAAAGCTAATCGAGCTATAAAAACAATTTTATATGTGACGTTCGTGGCAAACATCTCAGAACAGAACACATGAACGAAGAATGTCAGCTCTTGCTGTTTGGCTAATAACATTGGCCAAATCAAGCGATATTTAGTATCATGCACGTTAATGACTAATATAATTTTAGTTGAATAAGGATTTATTAAAATAATTTAGAAATCAATCCTATAAGAGAAAGATAAAGTTAGATTAAAAATCTAGTTGAATACACTCTGTATTTCACTTTTGAAATATTGCCTAGAAATTTTAGTTAAAACTTTGTTAGTAAAAAATGCATATGAAATCACGGCTCAATAACAAGCAAGGTTACAGTTCGTTTCATACAAAGTATAAAGTTATGCACACAAGGAATTAACGGGCATGATACTATTTAAAGCTTAAGAAATAATTAACTAGGTTACAATCCAACTAGTGTAAAGATATTTTCTCGCCGCCGTACAGACGGGATAACCTGATAGGACATATTACGAGCGACCCCGTGAAACAAATTATAAAGCGAGGGGACAGTTATCATACAGACACGCTTAAGTTAGGTGGTATGAAAGTAATCAGTTCTTGTTCGGAAGTATCTTATTTGTTTTAGGAGAATAATATTGCCTTTATTGAAGTTTTAAAGTACCTGCCTGGCTTTAGGCATTTAGACAGTAAATCCAAGTTATTTTGGGCTTTTGTCAGCATTTTGCACTGATTTTTATATACAGGAACCGTCATAAATAGTGAGTACTTTTAGCATTAGAATATTTATTTCAGTTTTGATCCCGTATCTGCATTACCATTAGAGTATCTGTCTCCACTTTTAAGGTAGGTCACTAACATCGTGATATACAGGGTGTTTCGCAAACATCGTCTGATTGCAGTTTCGACTTGAGAACAGTGGCGTCCACGTTTTACCGATTTTGTCTTGATTTCTATAGTGTTTAGCCACGCAGGTATCGACGAACCACACCTCGCTCCACTGTAGCTTTGCGGGCCGTGGTTAAATACTCGTGATTTTTGCTACATGCGTTGTTGTCAGTTTAGCCTGTGATAAGAGGAGAAGATCCTAATAACTAATTTACGTCAAGAATACAAAGATATCTTGTTTCATCCAGAAAATCATTTAAAATTCAATTACGAAGCTTTAGGGTATATGTATGGGAAAGTAGTTAATTTCAGTATATTTAAATTAAAGCTAAAATACGTAAGAGAAGGTGGTGTGTTTCTTTACACTAGATATTTATTACAAAATTAATTAGCTACTATCTAAAAGCCTTTACTTTTTGTACATTTTGTTCGAATTGATGTATATTTATCATTATTTAATGCACTTATTGCACATAAAAACTCGCTCTTTATTTATAACATACGCATATCGCCTATTTAGAAAAAGGCATGCTGGGATTTTTATTCATTTTGTAGATTTAACAAATCATATGAACTATAGTAATACTCGTATATTTAAGAATTACAAAAATTAACCCTCCAATAGAGTTATTCTAAATATATTAATAAAATTAGAAAGAAACAAGAAAACAACTAAAAATAATATATATAAAATTTAAAAACAAATTTACCTAATCGAGGAGTTGTAATAGTGAATTTGTGAAAATGCAAAATGTTCTAAATGTGGGGAAGAGACTAAGTAGCTAAATAGCTAAATAGCTATTTTGTGTCATAGTCTGCTCAGAGTGAGTTATGTTGTGCTTGTTTGTTCTGTAACTGCAGAAATTTTCTTGGTCCTTCCTCTTAACTTCAATTGCTATGGTAATTTGTCATGTGATACGGAGCTAGTCCACACTTATTAATGGTATGGAGCTAGGCCGCACTTTTCGTCTTATAAGGAACGGGCTCACCCTTTGAAAGGAGTAGCCAGCCTCAACTACTCTGTTATTCAAAAAAAGCTTGGATCTTTCAAGAGTGTGTAAATTAATCCCTCTAGACGCTTTGATGCTTTTACGGGGATGACCAGCCTCAACCATCCTAATTAGAGGCTTTAGACCTTGAAAGGTGATCAAGTAAAAAACTCAGATTTACGACTCGTTTATTTTCCTTACATGACCTGTTTATATGACGAACATATTACGTAGTAGATTTAAAGTCCAGGTTGTTTTTTTAACAATCATGCATTGTCTATTATATCAATAGTTATTTTCTAACCTTAACCTACATTAATTTGTTTTTAAGGTCTTATCACTTTAGATATTCGTATAACTTGATTTATAATTTGTCGTCTGTGTTATTCTTATTTTATTGTCATGGTTAATCTTAAATTTGGGCCTTTTTATTTATAATATAGGTTTATTACGTAAATGAATGACACAGAAAGTTTTGCTGATAGTCTGAATTGCAATTTAATTATTGCGTTATGCTCACTTGACTTGCACAATCTATGTTCTTTAATTACCTAGATATTTGAACTACGACATGACCTTTCACTTATGAATTTGGTTTTGAATATTTCCCTTTTTTAGGGGTTACTTATATGTACATATTTGAATTAAATTTTTTATAAACTTATTTCAACCTTAATTCTTTACTACGTTTAAGACTTATAAATTATACATTTTATCTATTCCCTATGTAGCTCCCGCCTCTGGTTTCTGTTAAGATATGGATCTTAACATTATGTACACTAGAATCTTGTTAAGATGGAGGTGTTCTACCACCAGGAATGTTTAACGTGGCAAACAGTACGTGGACAAGAGGCCTACGATTTTATTTTTTTGAATATTTCTTCGTTGAAGAATTCATCGACTTCAGTCAGGTTTGAACCTCCGTGCTTTGGGTGTAAGAGTAAACAAGTTGTACTAAGTGAGGTTGGATTTATAATTCTATTATTATACATACACATTAAATCCTTTGTTATATGCAAATAAGAAATTAGTAAATATTTATAAATAAAGTACGCAGTAAATTATTATAAACCCAAATAATTGGCTTGTTTAACAATTAACTAAAAATTAGTAAAACTAGTAGCTCTTAAATTTATGTTATTAGTACACCTATTTATTATTTCCGAACCGATCACGCATTTGTTAATAATAAATAATTCTGTAAATAAGTTCTCCCAGCTACAGAACGTTACCCTAGAACACTGGTAGAGGATTCTCCCATTTCCCACCATAACCTAACAGTTATGACAATTATAGAAAACTTGTTCAGAAGATTGTCAAATAAATGGTAGAACTAATTGTAGTATAATAGTATTAATTCTTTAAATCTAAATGTATTGTTTGGGAATTTCAAATTGAGGGCAGTCTCTTCTATAGAATGTTAATTATATGTCAGCTTCTACCATAAAATAAATAGTTGCTATGACGGTATTAATGAATTGTAAGTTGTGAACTAATCGAAGAAACAAGATTTCTTTTTATGAACAAAAATCTTAACGATCACGCTTAGTCATTCTTGTTCTTTATTTTTTGGATCAATTTGATTTTATAATTATATGTACGAGTATTAAACACGTATGTTGTTGATTATTCCAAAA
Source organism: Phrixothrix hirtus (assembly GCA_024586415.1). Classification (NCBI taxonomy): domain Eukaryota; kingdom Metazoa; phylum Arthropoda; class Insecta; order Coleoptera; family Phengodidae; genus Phrixothrix; species Phrixothrix hirtus. The sequence goes on along the minus strand of JAHWXV010501688.1, from coordinate 4,436 downwards.
TACAACATTCTAGCGCATTAACAAAGTGTATTGATGTTTAGATTATGGGACTTATGACTTTGTGATTATTGGAGCAGGTTCAGCAGGAGCCGTTGTCGCTAATAGATTGTCAGAAATCGGTTCCTGGAAAATACTTCTATTGGAGGCAGGAAAGCCAGGAAATGACTTTACGGATATTCCAGCTATGGCCAGTTATCTAACACGCTCCGAATATAACTGGGGATTCGTTACTACTCCTCAATCAAATTGCTGTTTAGGTAATTGCACTTTCAAGTTTCTTATTGTTCTAAAATAAAAGTTGTAGCATCTAATGGAACTTGCTCTTATCCAAGAGGAAAGGCGTTAGGAGGATCAAGTACCATTAATATAATGATGTACACGCGAGGTAATAAATTAGAATATGACAAATGGGGTAACGCAGGAAATGAAGAATGGTACTACAGAGATGTTCTGCCTTATTTTAAAAAATCTGAAAATTCTGATATCTTTGGAAATAATTTTTATCACTCAACTGGAGGATATTTAAATGTGGAACAACCTAAGGTCGCTAATAAAGTTATACCAGCATTTTTAAAGGCAAATGTTGAAATGGGAACTCCAATAGGAGATTACAACGGTAAAATTCAACTAGTTACTGAACGTCTTCAGTTAACAACAATTCAAGGTAGAAGAATGAGTACGGAGAAAGCATTTTTATATCCAGCTAAAAATAGAACAAATCTTGATGTATTAACTGAAAGTTATGTTACACGCATTATTATTGAGAAATTATCTAAAACTGCGACTGGAGTTGTTTTTTCGCATAAAAAAGTAAAATACGTCGCCAATGTTACTAAAGAAGTTATACTTTCGGCAGGTGTATTTGGATCACCACAAATTTTAATATTATCTGGCGTTGGGCCCACAAAACAATTAAATAAACTTGGAATTGGTGTTGTTGAAAATCTTCAAGTAGGACGCAATTTAATCGATCACACTTATGTTCAGTTGTATTTTAATTCGTCTATGACTGAAATTCAACCTGACTTTGCAACAACAATAAAACAATACCTATTAGGTTTTGGTCCACTAACATCAAGTGCAGATGCATTATCTTATTATAATCTATTATCGATCGGCTCCACAGTTGCGAATATAGAATTATCACTTTTTCCTTTAATATCATTAGGAATCATGGACAAGAAGGTTGCGAAAATTTCTAAATATAGTCAGTTCTCAATAGTAATCATATTATTTCACCCCAATTCTTCAGGAAAGGTTTACCTGAGGTCAAGCGATCCTTATGCATTTCCTATAATTGACACTAATTGTTTTAGTGATCAAAATAATATGGATGCCGCAGAACTTTTAAAAGCGATAGAGCTAGTTTTTAGGTTATTAAATAAAGCTCCGTTTAAAGACTTTAAACCAGAACTTATTCCAGAAGATAGTTGCATACAACATGAAATTATGAGTGAAGATTATTGGCGATGTTATTTGAAGCAGAATGCTGCTCCTAGTCTTCACGGAGTAGGCACATGTCGCATGGGTCCTAATCCTAAAGAAGGTTCTGTAGTTGATAGTAAGTTAAGAGTTCATGGAATTAGAAATTTAAGAATTGCCGATACTAGTATTATACCCGTATCTCTATCTGCTCATACAAGTGGACCGGCCATAATGGTTGGAGAACGTGCGGCAGACTTCCTTAAAGAAGAGCATCAATCCTTTTAATTTGATGGTATTTAATATGTCTTTATAGAGTGTCTTATAATACATTCATTTATGAATTTATCTTTTTATCCTAATTTTGTCAGAAATCTTTTATTTAAAATGCGAAAAACAACACTCTTATCAAAAATAACTACTGGTTAAACATAACTAGCCATAATTGTAACAGTAACTGATTTATTTTGATACATATTTAATATTGCAGTTAGTAAAGTTTCAGGTTAATCCACGGATTAAAATGATTAGACCATCCTTCAAACTATTTTTATTATTACTGTAGCGTATGTATAACTTACCAATTTAGGTTAATAGAGTTAACATAAAACAAAATAGCAATTTCTGTAAAATGGTCGTGTTAGATATCGGAAATGTATAATTACTAGCTATTATATATATAGGGAAATTACTTTTGTTATTAAATTAATATAATTATAATAATGTATGTATATTTTAGATATTTAAAAATATTTAGAAAAATTCATTCCCTGATTGGGGTTCGATCCCAGGACACTTCGCTTTACGCGCTAATGCTCTAACCACTGAGCTATCATAGGAACTAACAACAGTCGACAAATGAATCCTACCAAATTATATATATATATATATATATATATATATATATATATACATTTATATATTTTTATATACCGGGTGTATCCTTAATAGCGGATAGCCGCACATGCATGGTTTCTAAGAAATTGTTAATTTAAGCTTTTTAAAATTGACAACACTGTGTGCTGACGGTAGGTGCAATGTTCTTCTGCCTTTTAGCCACCTATGGTTTCTACAGCAATACAATTACTGTTTCGCTTATGGGCTGTAAAATGAAAGTGTAGAATCGTTGAACACTTTATTCAATTTGGTACACTCAGTTTTATGTATTATAAAATTATAAGTAGGTATCAATGTGTTAAACTGTGCGGTAAATAATAATTATAACAAATATGCAATATGTGGTTAATTAATTATAAAACAATATTTAACTTTCAAGGTAAATTAAAGAATAGAAATTTTGGCAAGGGACTCACAAGTAGCAGAAGAAACTGTGAGTAAACATTTTAAAGTTTTTATATTAATTGTTCAGAATGGCGGCCTCCAGCTAATACAGATTTTCTGCATATGCGTATTACACTTTCTGCCATGTTTTAGAGCATATCATTTTCTTTTATTCTAGCAACCGCCTCATTTATTCGTTGTACAAGTTGTTCCTTATTTGCAATCTCTTCTTCATAAACTAATGTTTTTAAAGTACCCACAAATCGGCGCTTCTTGGAGGCCAAGTTACTGGACCACCGCGACCAATCCATCGATCTGGGAGTTCGCAATGCAACCATTGCTGTGTTTGAATGCCCCAATGGGCCGGTGCGCCATCTATTTGAAACCACATATTCATCCTTACACCTAATGGTAAGTCTTCTAATAGGTTTGGTAAGATATTTTGCAACAAATTTACAAAGTTGTTTCCATTCAGGCGATGAGGCAGAATTTGTGGTCCTATAAGCCTGTCGCCGATAATTCCAGCCCATAAATTGACACAAAGTCGTACTTGATGATTGGTTTGATATACAACATGGGGATTTTCGTCAACCCATTGGTGCATGTAATGTATGTTAAACTTACCATTGCGAGTAAATGTTGCTTCGTCAGTCCACAGAACATGTCGGATGAAACCAGGATTGATTGCTTCTTGCCGACGTAACCATCTGCAGAACCCTACCCTTTGTTGATAGTCTTCTGGAATCAATCCTTGGACTCTTTGGTAGTGATATGGGTACAAACCATTTTTTTGCAATATGCGATGAATGGTTCTGTGGCAAACACCAAACGTTCGTGAAATGGAATGGGTGCTTTGGCCATACTCGTTTTCGACTGCATTCAAGATAGCTCCTTCAATGTGTGGCAATAATACCTGACGTGGACGTCCTAGGTCAATTGATGGAACGGGAGTAACTGATCCAGTTTCTCGTAACCGCTGATCTAGTTTTTGAATTACATTAGTATTTGGGCGACGTCTTTGGAGATAACGTTCTACATATAAAACTGCAGCTGCAAAAGCATTATCGCGAGTTTCGCCAAGGATCAGATGCATATCTGCATATTTAACAAAACTGTACGCCATAATCAAAATTTACCAACCTAAATATCAAAGAAACGTAAAACACAAGAACAATAAATTTAAACCAAAATAAAGAAACAAGCGGTAATAGGCAAAATAACTAAGAACAGGGTAGTAACACGATGAACTTGAGGATTATCAAACACGATGACTTTTTGAAGCAGTAATAATGCCACTAATGTCAAGTATACCTACACCTACTTGTAATTTAGTGATAAAATTATAACATACGTATCTATAACAATCTGAATACTGCACAGCATTGCAATATTTCTACAAAGCACGATCACCACAAAATTTTAAGAAATTAAAAAGCTTATATTAACTAAACCAGTGGTATAAAAAGCAAAACTATAAATTATTTGTTCATTCTATATCTTAATGTATATCTATGTATAGCTTGTTGTTTAATAGTATTATACAGTAACAAGCAAATCAGAAAATAATTTAAGAATGCCAATACCTCTTTACAGGATAAGTCAACAACAAATTACTATTAGAGTTTTTTGTTTAGTTTTTGATGCAGAATCGCATGGTGTAAATATTATCCGCTATTAAGGATACACCCTTTATATATATATATATATATATATATATATATATATATATATAT
>JAHWXV010501617.1:0-10469 GCA_024586415.1 Phrixothrix hirtus | reverse complement strand
ACGCACGCACGCACGCACGCGCGCACGCACGCACGCACGCACGCACGCACGCACGCACGCACGCACGTACGCACGCACGCACGCAGGTACGCAAGCACACACACACACATACACATACGCACGCACGCACGCACGCACGCACACACACACGCGTACACACACGTACACACACATACCAATTTCGAAAAACATTTTTTTCGGATTCATGGGACCTGAAAGCGTGTATTTCCGCTAAAAACTGGACACCAAAAATTTTGACCAAAAACATGACTACTATATTTCATATACGTAAGAGAAAGTAAAAAACTAAATTCTTAGCGTGTGAAACAAAAATTTTAAAAATTAGATTAAATTGTAAGTTTATTTTAAGACACAGGTACTTAAGAAATTTAAATAAAGGGTTAATTTGTAAAATAATATCTATAAATCATTAAATCATTGAATCATATATTGAGAAAGATAATTTTAACGGCCATCCATTCAAGTTTCTAATCAAGCAGAACCTTGCCAAACTCTGAAGAGTTTTTCCGATTACTTTATTGACACAATTTTCCCAAAGAAACTGATTAGTTCGTGAAAGGACACTCACGTGTAAAAGTGCAGCAAATTTAAACTAAATCGTTAGAGCCGTTTTCATCGCACTTTTGGTTATGGGGAATTAACAAAAATTTTGCTGTGGCGTACGAGAAAGAGACTATATTTAAATATGAAATTTCACTTTTCTACGACTTGATTGTTGTGCCATTTTGTCTTTTAATTGTTAACTATAGGCAACCCGTTCCGAATTACGATTTTTCAGAAAAGTCTCCATTTTGTCATTTTCTTATTTCTCATTGTTCCCCTAAATAAATTTAGATATTCCTATTTTGTTTGCTGTATTAAGAATAGTCATTCCAACATCTTAGAACAAAAATTCTTGTCCATAATTTTTTTCTAAAATGACACTTTTTTACTCTAATTTGATTGGACTACTAATAATGCATTAAAATAAATTTTGAAAACTTTAGTTTTGAATTCGAATTTTTAATTTTAAAAATAAAAAGTGAACCTTCGAATTTTTATTTAGCGTACTTAAAAACTTGGTTCTTAAGTAGGACTTTCATTCGAAAATTAGTATTGGTCTGAATCCCCCCCCCCCTCATTGGGGTTTCCATTCCGAGATCATTCCTGCTTATGTAAATGGAACCTTATTTTGCCAACCTAAAACCTTGGTTCATAAATAAACAGGGGTTCGATTCGTAAGTTTTCGACTTGAATCTCCGTCCGCTTTTAATTAGAAGAGATTGTATTTGATAATCCTTTTTGTTTTTGTGGATGAAGTTCGGGATGCGAAAATTGGCTTTGTCCATTTCGTCATGACTACTAGAATTTAGCCCAATCTAGAAGTGTTCAAACCCCCGCGTCACACCGCTAGCAATTTTTATCATATCGAAATCACATTGACAGCAGACCTACGATTTTACTTGCTTAATGAGAAAAAACGTGTCTAAATCTTTCCCCTGAAATTTGTTTTTAGGCACACGCTGTCGGTCGATTATTGATTAGAAAAAATTGAGAATCCGCTAGGATTTTGTGATTTTGAGAAAGCATTTATTTTTCAACGTTGCGTTACTTAACAAAAAATATGAAACAATTTTTCAAGTTTACAACATAAAATTTGGCGCTCAGTTTATGACAAAAGGTCTGAAGCAAAAGGTAAATTTACTTTTTATTGCTAATATACTAGCCGAATACATTTTTTTATTGATAGCAATAACAGACGGTAAATTTACACAAATAAATGCACAGATACATGTAACTTCCGATACTAGGCTCAACTATGAACCGGGTACACAATTTTAGTATTCAACAATCATTCAAAACGTACTCTTTTGTAAATGAATAGAACACCGTTTTAAAAAGCAATTTAGCACTAGTCGAGTAGATAGAAACTTAAAAAGCGCTTTCATTCCACAATAGAATACAATTACCGTTGCAGTTTCATATTTTTATTCCTAGATGGTTCTGGCCGCGTTTATTATTTTACAAATGATTTTTGATGGAGTTTTTTGAAAATAATTAAACCGGTATAATTGTATAAAATGCCTGCTGATATTACTTTCCTTTAAAACAGGATTTACAGCTACCCAATATATAATTGCTTAGATTACACTTATGAAATAAATTTAAATAGGAAATAGAAATACTGCGCTTAGTTACAAACGTAACCGTTAGATGTCAATCATTTTATAAACATTAAACATTAATGGGTTTTAAACTTTTCTTTCGGTATATTTTTGTTTGAAAAATACAGCGGTCTTGAAACTGTTGAATTTTAAGACAGTCTGCACAATTACGATAGTCTAACGTGTTAATCAGGCAATATCATAAATATGAAAGGGCACATGGCGTTCGTGTTTAATTTTCGAATCAATAATTCTGCAACGAATTTAATGCGCCAACAGACCCGTTGCGGTACAGGTAGGTACTATACCTCGAATAGACGAAGTAATACATTTATATTTGAACTGGTACATTATTGCACAGGCCGACTATTGCTTAAATCACTCTAACGCATAATAGAATTGGGGAGCACACTTCTTCGTTGCACATATCGTAAATGTGCGTTTGTCTCATAGTTCCCGCAACAATGCGTTCTTTATCCTTTGTTAATTACGCCTCTTGAATATTTCTATCTCTCTTTCTATGGTTTTTGCGCTTGCGTCATTATTTAGTCAATGAATGGATGGGTTTAGTTGCTTTGCACTCCGGGTATGAAATGGATGACTAATAATTCACAATTATTCGATTGTCTTGTAACTTCTTCGAAGGAAGTATTTGTAGTAGTGTTTTGATTTCAAAGGGGTAGCGTTTAATTAATTTAGGCATTGTTGCCAACAGTAAGCGCGTTCATTTTTCAAAAATATTTTTAAATAAATGGATATACAGATTTTTTTTTGAAATTCAAGGTATACTCGAAGGGTTAAACAAAAAACAGTATATTTAGTTTGTTTCAAAATACAAGTGCGATTTATTTATGTAGATATTTAACTAAATCTTGATTAAAGAACGAAACAGTTATTGCACCCTGGCAATGATCGATTTTTCATTAAAAATTTCCGGGAAAATTCGACTGTGCTTAAATTTAAAACGATGAATGTCTTGATGCAATTGTGTTAATGCGATCGCAATAGTCAATATGGAGGGTGTGTCTGCATCGTCAGGCGCTATGTTGACCTAAATATTACGAAGAGCAGGGTAAGTACCCATATTGTAAAAGTCGAACATCAAACTTTAAATCATGCATACAACACACACGCCGCCTCGCACTGTGAATAAATGCGCGACGTGAGGGTTAATTATTTAATTTTCGTGACCCGACTACGCCTTAATGGTCTCAATTATCTGACGCATTTTTTCACGCTCAACATGTTATAATAATTGTTTTCACAATTGAATAATATTTCGCTCGAATTAGATGTGTCCTTACACTACCTTAAAAATAATGAATTTAATTAAGGAAACTTGTAATTCACATAAATAAGTCCTTGGCATTGTTTTCCAAATATTCAATAAACATAAAGTTTGAAACTCCTTAAATTATGGAATCTGATGAAAAGGGCTTTGAACAAGGATTTAATTAAACCCCTAAACTTGAGGAAATTTAGAACTTGGCCGTAAGCAATTGAAATGCGAGTTGATGATTGCTTTACCATGTATATTTCTTCATTTTAATATTTTCTTTACTCTTTCTTGAACTAATTGACGTAATTTTATTTAACTTCATTTGTTAAAATGCGCGACTTGAAGATTTGATTTACGCAACAGGTTGAAGAATTTGGTTCTTTGCCAGTTTAGAAAATGGGGTAAAAGTCGAATTAAATTTGGGATACTATTAAATTACAGCCGGGTAATTTTAGGAATTTTAATGAACAATACCATTACGCAAACAAAGAAGCTAAATTAATTTTGCTCCTCATCTTGGTCGAGGTAATTAATAAATTTCTCAAACACGTAGCATCAATTTCTTTCAAACAAATTCAGGAATTTTGTCTTACTAATAATTTTCCCATATTTTAAGGAACAGGAAAATAGCCCCCTGTACAAATATGGGTAAGAAATTTTCATTTAAGGGAAACATAAATCACGATAATGGCGTCTACTTCAGGTAACAAACGAGAATTTCTCCACAAACATTTTCTTCGAGATTCTGGATGGAGTGCGAAACCTTGACTGAGATTAATCAGGCTGAACTATCTCTTTTGTAGTATATGTGAAACCTCTCATTTAAAACAATGCATATTAAAGAAGGATGATGGCGACATAATGGTTGTCCAAATGTGTAACGACTTCAATTGTAATTAAATGTATACTTGTTGCGCGAATGTGGGTCATATTAAGTTAATTGAATTTCATCATTCAGCTCACAATTCTCTGTCAAGAATTATGTTTCTGTGAATTTTAAATATACTTTAAATTTAATCAAGATCTACTTTAACATGTGTTTTTTAATAGAATAAATGATATTCACATTAAATTCACCTTTTGGGCGCGTTGTCAAATTTTACTCAAATTTTGTTACGTACTGCGAAGATTTAGGTCTTTCAAAACTTTGAAAAATAATATAAAACGGTTTATGGGTTACTAAATGTAGTCTTTCGTTAACATTCCTTTTGGATAATGGTGTTCTGGTCAAACAAAGAAAGGTGTTGGTGAAAGAGTACAAAAAGTAGTCCTTGAGCTTGTTGAAAAACAGATTCGCGAACCCTAGCAGCATAAGTGTCGATGTTTTTGGATTGTTATAGATCAAGTATTGCTTCCACGGACATAACACGCTAACTGAAAACGTAGCACAAGTTTTTTTGGTTTAAGTCAGTCTTAAAGTATCTGGTTGTGTTTTGGTTTTTTATGGTTGAAAGTTAGGAATGTAGAAATATCGTTTTCCCTCACGTCTTCAATTGCCAAAGTCATTTTTCCAGGCCTACAGAACTTAATCGAACCTAGAAGTGTTTAAACACCCAGTAGAAATCTTAACGTGCCAAACATCACGCTGACATGGCACCTATCGTTTTTTTTTATCCGAGCAAAAGATTGGTTTATAAATGTTTCCAGTTGAAAATTACCGACCCATCCCTTAGAGCCAAACATGCTAACCACTAAACCAGTTTCATCTTTCTAAATATTTCTTGAATTTCATTAACAAATATTCGTTGGTCCCAGTCACCCAAATAGGTTGAGGAACGAAATAGCAACTAAGAATATATGGGTATTTTTAAATTAATATCTGAAGGTAACATCCCTAAGTTTAAGAAAAAATGAAGCACGTTTCACCTTGTTTTTAGTACTTTGCTGATACGACTAACTTGGCATTTCACATATCAAAGAGCTAATAGAAGGGGGCAAAAATCAAAGAGAAAGCTCAACAGATTTATCTGGGCGGGGATGGAGGTGTATTTAACAAGTGAGTTGCCGGCCTCGATCAGTATAGTGATTAGTATGTTTACTTGTTTAAACCCGGTCACTAAATTTTTCAGTCGAGAAAAATTTGAAAAAAATGGTGTTTTTAGGACACCGAAAAAAAATCGTAGCCCGCATGCCAATGTGAGATAGGTTAGAAATACCTACTGAGAAAAATTCTAGTAGCCGTGGCTAGGAGGGTCAAGGAAATTTCCGCATCCCGAAATTTCAACAAAACAAAAAAACAGGTTTTAGAAAAGGCATATATTTAAAGCGTTTGGTGCCTGTTTTATCCCCAGATGTTGGAACGCAGTGCAATTATCGTTCGTCGTTGTATAAGTCACTCAATTCGACATCAAAGTTTTATATTTGGCGGAAAACTCAAATAGGCGGCATTTATTTTCGATCATTCAATTATCTAATTTATGAACACAGTTTATTATCCTCAAATTTTCCTTCCTCTTCTTTTTGGTCTACTTCTAAATATTTCGAAGCACGAACCGTTAAGTGTGAGTTAATTTATCCATGGAGATATTTTATCTTCTAGACTTTGTTCTGTAGCTGCGAAACAGCATGTAGAAGTTAAGTTGAAAACTTAACTTCTACATGTTGCCGAAGTCTAGCTTTCGAAATCATTTTAACAGATTTAAAATGAAGTCTTTCTCGTACTTGGGAGCCCCACCGTAGTAGAAGAGATCTTCACGCTTAATTAATTATTACCTCATTAGCGAATTGGTGGGATAGTCTTCAAAGCTGCCATTATCGCGTGATATGGGTATAATCAGCTGTCAGATGATTCTTTGCATTTCCTCCTTATCCATGAAATTTTATGTTGATCTATTATGTTTTGACACTGACGACTGTCTTGATCATTTTGACCATTTTAGCCATAATTCTGTTAACGCTCATCATATCTCCTACTTTATCTTTCAGAGTCAATAATCAAGAGGTGGTCAGATGTTGATTTATTTATGCTTGAAGGCTAAAGCGATGATATTCATCACCTTAAAACAAGGTCAAGTGAATCCTTAATAACATCCAAAACAGCTATCCCTTTTGAAACGATATCAATAGATCAACATGCTTGCATGTTGTTTCGGCGAGGATCTAAGTATTAAGTGAAAACTTAGGTTAATAAGTGTATTACATATGCTCTTATGATGAAGAAGAAATTTGTAACAGGTTAGAAGTTGTAGATTTATTTTCATAGGTTTACGAATGACCTTGATCCTCACGTGCTCCATTTTACTTACAAGGAAGGGCCTTTATGGCCCTTGGGAAAAAATTAAAGCTAGATGGTATACATGGTATACATAATTCACACGAACTACAGTGTTGTGCAAAATCAAAAATGATATAAAAGAGAACTGGTTCCTTAAATTTGATCGAACAACATTCACACATTACTGAGGGTGCCACAACTGAAATTAAATTAAATTGTGCCTAGTTTCACAGTGCTAACAGATATGTCAGCCGTTCTCCAGTGGCCAGAAACTGGTTACTGGCATCATGTAAACACATTACGTTAGTAATTGGAAAGTTTGGTAAGACAGCAACTGGCACTGCCAGTAAATTCGAACCGTACACTGGCATTTCCGTTCCACCGCATATTGCAGTCGCTGGCATTGTGTAAACAAGTTTAACGTACTAGTACAATTATTTTTTAGCTGGAAACCAGTTAAGTATCCAACTAATGTGAGACAAGTGTCGTGCAAACTAGGCATTAACGTAGCAATTTGTAATATGACATAATTCAAGTGAATTCATGCAACAGTCCTGAACATTGTGGAAGTACAACAATGGAGCAGGGTAAATGCAACGCCTAACAATCATGTTAAGCTTGAGACGCATGGTATTGTGTACAAGGGTCTCACAATAACAAGATCTCCTCCTACTGCGGCACAGCGTTCACGTTCGCCACATAAGCTTAAAAACAATGTATACGGTAAACCTAAAACAGCAAAATGGGCAATTTTCATCCGAAAATATTACACGCAATGAATGAAGACGGCTCTGATCGACAGCTACACTTTGTGAGTGGCTTTAAAATATGTTACCAGAGGATGAGGAGTTTATGAGGAAAATAGTTTGGTGTGATGAGGTACGGTTGATGTAGAAAAATATATCAATTTATCGTGCCCCAATATCACCAAGGGGACTAATTGCGCCATTTATTTAAGGTACCACTACTGGTCAAGTGTAGCTAGGCATATTGCGCAGTTTTTGAAATTAATTGATTTTACTTCCAACAAGATGACATACTACCGAACTTCCATCGAGACGTGTAAGCTTACCTGGATAGGACGAAGGGGGGCAATTGAATTTCCCCCATCTTCTCCTAACTTAACAACCCTTGACTTTAGTCTATGGGGTACCTTCAAGGACATGGTACTATAGAACACTGGTTACACTTCGTTAAGCAGTAGTTCGCTGTAATGCGCAAGTATTTTGTTAGCGGTATACTGGAACGATTGATTATTTTTAAAAACGCCAAAATTTTATTAACAAAATTTGAAACAAACAGGTAATTGGAAATGATTTAAAGATACTATCAACAACCGTAACTTTTTTATTTACATGGATATTCCAATTACTTTTACCGCAGTCGATTGCTGATGCGCAATTCAGTACTACAACTACAACCCAACATGCCATTCCCTTAGCGGGGTAGGCAAAACACAATACCAAGCCTCCATTTTCTCAACAAATGCATGCACAACTCCCAGCACTGTACAATATCTACACAATCCCACTATTACGCACAAATTCTACTATCTCTACTATCACCTATTCACTATTTTTTTCCATTCCTTTCTGTCCTTACACACTTCTTTTGCTTTCATTAAATTCATACAACATTTTTGGTAATCTCTCCTATTCTTCGTGGTCTTTATTCTCTTTCCTTTTACAATTTCTTCATTCATATTCAGCCATCTCTTTCTTGGTCTACCTCTACCTAGTTTCCCATTCATACCTGCCTCATATATTCTCTTTGTAATCGTTCTTATTCGTACTCATTCGTTCCACATATTCAAACCATCTTAACGCCCTTCTTTTGTTCAGGCAGTGTCTCCTTCACCTGGCACGTATCCATAACCTATTTATGCATTACTGTATCATGTCTCGTTTTGCCACATGCAACTCTTAAGTACCTCACACTTACGGCGTTTATTTTACTCATGTAATTCTTCTGACATACTCAAGTCTCACTTTACTTCCATATTTAACTGTTCACTTTTGGTTACTGACCACATGCTACCCATTATTCTCCTGCCTGCGTTCACTATGTTTCCCATTTCACCATCTACTCGCCCATCATTCGCAAACATTCTGCCAAGGTAAACAAACTTGATCACTTGCTCAATTATCTCACTACCCAACATCAGCTTAACTATTTCCTTTTCACCTTTCCTATTCAAAACCATTAACTTGTTTTACCACTATTGATTTTCAAATCCATTCTTTCACTCACTTCTACAAATTTATTCAACATGCGTTGCATTTGGCTCATACTTTTAGCTACTAGTACTGTATCATCTACATACATCAACATATTTATACCACTCAACTTCTCACATGTACTTCTCACGCATTTATCCATAAGCCAAAGAGACATCACACACTCTTGTCTCACACATTGCTCAATTTCAAAGTACTCATTAACCGTATTATTCACTCTCGAGCACACTCTGCTTCCAACATACATTACTTTTATTGCATTCGGTAGTTCTTCCTTTACACCATACTCTGTCAGAGTTGCCCATAATTTGCATCTATTTACACTATCATAAGCTTTTTCTAAATCCACAAACGTACAATACATTTTGACATTAATAAACAAAAACTCGGCCATTTGCTGCAAACTAAACATTTGATCCACGCACTGTAGTCCAGGCATGAACCCACACTGTTCATCCCATATCTCCCTTTCAGTATTTATGCGAACTCTGTCAATTATAATTCTACCAAACACCTTCCCAGCTACACTTAATAAACTTATAGCTCTAAAGTTCTTGCATTCATATCTACCACCGTTGTTTTTGTACAGAGGCACAATCATAGCATTCTTCTAGGCCTCTCGCACTCTTGCTAATTGAATACAAGCATTAAATAGTTTGCACAACCATTCACCTAGTCGCATACCGCAATACCTTAACATTTCGTTTGTAACTTCATTTACTCCAGCAGCCTTCCCATTTTAAGCCTTTTTATTGCATTTCGTACTTCTTCCACACCTACACTCTTGTCGTTCTCTTGGATCTTATTTATTCCAGCATTTCCCCCATTCACACTTAACCCAGTATCCGTGTTGCCATACAGTCCTTTAAAATATTCTTTCCAAAGGAATATCACTTTACTCTCCCCCCGCTCCATTTCATTCGCGCTATTCCGTATTCCGTTTATTAGGTTCCTTACATGCTGCTTTGGATTTCTTACTCACTTGTAAAATAATCTTTTATTACCGTCAAAATTATTCTGCATTCTTACTCCCTCCTACACCCTCAGACGCTCTTTACCCTTCTTCATAGCTTCCTTTGCACGATTCTTTTTAATCCGATACGCTTTCAATAAATCCATTCTGTTCTTCTCATCTTTAGTTCCAATCATTCTCTTATATATTTCTTTCTTCTCCTTTACTGCATCTCTCACGGCATCATTCCACCATGCACTCTTTTTCGGCTTTCCAATCGTACTCACTCCACATAATTTAGTTGCACACTCTAGCACGATGCCTTTCAACCTCTTCTATGCACATTAGATGCCACCTTTTTCAATTTCATACTTTCATTCAGATTCTTCTGACAACATTCGCTTCTCTAGGTTTTGTACGTATTTCTCTGTCACCTTCTCCTTCTGCAATGTTTCTATTTTACTCTAGTCTTTCTTACAATTGTCTTCTTCGTATATGCCCACTTTCCACCAAGTTCAATTCTTGACATTACCAGAAAATGATCTGTCCCACATTCAGAACCTCTCATCACTCGTGTGTCCTTTACCAATTCACGTAACCTCTCATCATAAACGATTAGATC
>JAHWXV010501585.1:0-11989 GCA_024586415.1 Phrixothrix hirtus | reverse complement strand
TGAATTTAAACAATTGTTATCCATAGGTCGCTGGTTCAAATCCGGCTCGAAGGATCTTTTTTCGTAAATAACCAGTAACTTACAGTAAAAGATAAAGACCTATGGTTAGACGAGAGTAAAACACCTTCGATAGCTCAGTTGGTAGAGCGGTGGACTGTAGTTGATTACAAATAATTGATATCCATAGGTCGCTGGTTCAAATCCGGCTCGAAGGAACTTTTTTTCATTACACTAAATATAACCAGGAAATATATATAGATATAGTAGGAGGGAACCGCTTTCTACGCAAAACATCTTCGATAGCTCAATTGGTAGGGCGGTTGACTATAGATGATTAGAAATAATTGCTATCCATACGTTGCTGGTTCGAATCTGGCTGGAAGGATCTTTTTTTGTAAATAACGCTTTAAGTGAAATTGCGGTGTGTTAACAGTGGACCATAGCACAGTTTCTCTTTGGGCTAATCGTTTTCGTTAATCTCGTGTAAGCATACACGATGACGAAAGACCAGGAAAGCCGAAAACTTCAACAGACGGAAGAAGTATGAAATTTTTGGCAGATGCTCTCGAAGAAGATCGACGTGCGACATGTGAGGAACTTTCTGCAGCCACGGGAATTTCAACAACGTCCGAATTCCGGATTCTGAAAAATGATTTATACAAGAGAAACGTTTCTGTGTATGTGCCCGTCACTGCTTGAGTATTGAACAGAAACAGAAATGCCTGGATATTGCGACATTGCTGAAAAAAGAATGTGACGTTGAGGGTCAAGCTTTCTTGCATGGAATCATCGCTATTGACTTTGAACTGGAGATCAAAACACAGTCGAACGAGTGGTGTAACAAATGAGGGTCTTAGTTTACCATCATCATGGAATCATTATGACAAACAGAGTTCCATGTGGAACAAGTGTCACAGGACCGCATTATTGTAAATTCATTCAAAACCTGTACAGAAAAATGCACAAAACCCGACCTCAGTTGCTCGAGGCTGGGCCACTCGTTCTCCATGATAGCGCTCGTCTGCACGTCGCCAGCATCATAACTGAAAAGCTGCGTCAATACGATTGGGACGTGCTACTTCATCCTCCCTGTAGTCCTGACGTGAGTCCTCCAGACTTTGTTTTATTCCCAAAGTTGCAACATCCCATGCTAGGACATCGATTTTCATCTTTAGAAGAGCTTTCCGCAGTTATCCGTGTCATTGGTCAGATGAACAAGGATGGTGTACTAGATGCAATCGCAAAACTTTCTACACGTTGGAACGCGGTAATTGAGAAGCAGGGAGACTATATTGAAGAATTCTAATAGTCCAAGATCCGGCTCCTGATTCGTGCAGGTATCTGTTTTTTAATGAAACTTGATATAAGTGACTGATCAATGACAATGTTATACGTTACTACGTTACTAGCAAAAATTAGTCGCAATTGCTTTTAATTAAATATATTGTAATTAATTTATTTTAATGAATTCCAAATATATTATATATAAGTGAATTAAACGTCATTTGAAAGAAAATGATGTAAAGAATGTAAAAAGAATAGTTACTAGCTCTCAGTCAGCCGCAACCTCCAGGTTGCCACGTGTAAACAGGTATGTTATTGTTAATTATTTACGCTCATTGCGTTTTTCAAGAAAATTGTATACTAAATTAAAGTTTTCTGTACACGGTAACACATGGTTGCCTGTAAAAAAATGGCCGCAAGTAGTGGTTGCTATTATTTGAATTAATTACGTTAACTCCGGACAAGTGTGAGCGAGAGAGAAGGAATGCGCGCGGTGCTTCGTGTTGTAAACAAGGATACAATGGGGTGTAGTTAAAGTAATATTGTTTTTTAATTGTTTACCTGTGAAACGATGACTTTTGAGCATAATGGATATGTTTCGCATATACGGTGGAATCATCTTCTGTTGAAACAATCGACTATTGTTTGTTCAGAGAATATCGAAGTCGTTTTTTCTGTTCTTTAAATGCCAATAGGTTGTAATCTTTTTTAAATATTGTTTTAAGAAATACTCAATTTTCTCTATATCAAATGTTATTAAAACTTATAGTACCTCAGCTGCAATCATTGCAAAAAACAATTTATAAATATCGGTCGGTCAATCAGGGCAATGAAATATGTATTTCATAATAATGATATTAAAAATCTGGTGTGAGACAACACACGACTTTCTCTTACGCACATAGATCTGGAAATAGTGTCCACAAATGATTAAATTATTATTTACTTTTATTTTGGAACCGATAATTGTAACGGACACCCATCGAAGCTACTGGACGCGCAAGACCCTGCTCAACTTGAGAGATTGTCCTTGATAACTCGTTTCAGAGAATTTTTTCAGAAAAAGCCTTAAGTTCACGGGAAAGGACGTCAAACACATAAGAACCGTAGCAAGTTTCAAAAAAGTTGTTAAACACGTTTTCAAAAAACTTCATAATCGCAAGAATAAAGTGGCACTTCCGGTCATTAGATTTTAACTAAATTCTAGATGTCTCATGAGCAGAAGATAAAAAACAAATATAAAATTTAAAAAAATCGTTGGAGCCGATTTCGAGAAAATCTCGAAAAACCAAAAACTGACAAGAGTAAAGTGGCACTTCCGGTTATTGAATATTAATGAAATTGTTGCAATCGCGTGCGACGATGGATGTAAGTTTAAATATAAAATTTTGTTTATCTATGATTTTTCGTTTTCGAGATATCCTGTTCACACGCACAGAAGCGAGCGCGCGCCCACACACACACACACGCGCACGCATGCACCCACGCACGTACGCACGCACGCACGTACGTACGTACGCATGCACGCACGCACGCACGCACTCACACACTTTCACACGCGCACTCATACGCACACGCACACGCACACGCACACGCACACACACACACACACACACACACACACACACAGACAGACCAATTTTTAAAAACATGTTTTTCGAACTGAATGGGCCTCAAAACGTGTATTTCCACTAAAATTTCGACATCGAAAATTTTGGACGAACACAATACTTTCTGTATACAATATTTCATATGTGTAAGAGAAAGTAAAAAAAATAATACAATTTGTTATTTTTTTTTTATTAAAAACTACACCCAATGGTATCCTTGTTTAAAACACGAAGTAGCTCGCGCATTCATTCTCTCTTGCTCACACGCATTCAAAGCGAGAGTAGTTAATTCAAATAATAACGACTACTTGCGGCCATTTTTTTACAGGCAACCATTGTCATCGTTTACAGAAAAAATTAAACTTTAATTTAGTATACACCTAGTAAAGCGAGAGAGTGGTCTACAACAATTTTTAATTTTGGCTTGCATGCTTTTTTCCAAATTTCAAGCCAAAAAGCTATAATTTCAATGTTATGCCATTCAGATAGCATTTGGACAATAGGGAGTTGCGATGAGTTTGCAGATTTTGAATTTGAAAATGATATTACACCTTGATACGAAAATATATTGGAAGATGTGTTGTCATTCGGCCGAGTAATTTTTTTACTACTGATCCCGTAGCATTTAACTGAGTGTGGGCCATTATTCCGATTTACAATATGAATGTAATATTTTCTGCTGTTGAGGAGTCCAATAAAATAAGAAAAATGGATCTAATCCAATATTGTGCAAATAAGTATTGTATAGTATATAATATTTTAATTCTAACAAAGTAGTCAGAGGGTTAACCTCATATTTGATTTTTGAGTTTTTTTCTTTGTAACTTTGTTTAGCTTTCCTTAAAATTTCTAAAGTTGGAATGTGCTTAGACTCTTTGTCGCCGAAGTTCATTGTACCTAAAGCCATAGTTCTACGACAATTAGTGGGCAATTGTTCTGCTGCAAGTTGGTCCCTTCTGTCTCCTTTAAGTTAGAGTTTCTTTGTATGCTCATAATATTCATTAAAATGTTTCCATTTAAAACAAAATTTTAAATTACAGTTTGGCATAATTTGAAAATAATCATAACGTAGCGCTGCAGTCAGTACAGTAAAATAAAACATAAAATGAACATTTTCCGTCAAGTGTAATATTTGATCTTTTATTGGCCCAAATGCAATCTTTTCCAACATAAATATCGAGGAATTCTGAAAATTTTTGTGTCCAGTTTGATGACAACTGTAAATCTTCAGGATCAATAAAAGACGGCCATTCGTTAAATTTTAAAGTAAAAAAACCATGAATTGCTTCAAAGGTTTCGTCTTCATCTTCTTCAGTCGAATCAGATGGATGAGTTTGAGTATTATGTTCAAAAAATACAAGACCTGAACAGGTTTGGCATTTGCTAACATGCGTATAAACAGCTTTTTCGAATATTTTATGTTCCATTGCTTCGCTTATTTCTGACCATATACGAGCACTCGATTTATTCACATTTTTTGAAACTTCGTGTTTGTAGAGCGAAATTGTAGACACGAGTATTTCGTGGTCGTAACTTGCTTTACGTAACTTGCTTTGTCGCTGTTGATGTATGACTATTGATATAAAATGGCAGAAGTACAGGAAAAAGTAGAAATCGATGTATCTTAGGATTTCACAATTTGCTGGATAATATAGAATTAAAAATTTTGTTCTATACTTCTCATACAAACTATACTATAAAATTCCTAATATCGTTCGTTCGAAACAATGACACAATTAAATATGTTCATATTCTCAGTTAGTATGTGTAGACGCCTTTAAAAATTGCAAATAATGATATGGAAATCACCGAATCGGTTTTAGCGTATGATTTCCGCAAATGTCAGAAAAATTTTATACCTATAAGTTAAATTTACTTGCTCAAGGCCAACATCCGTAAGTTTATTGTCTAAGGTTAAATATACAATACAAATAAATATTCTTTTTTAAATTTTCGACTTACAAATTTGTTAGAGCACAATCTAGTGATTTTTCATATTTAAATGTTTACATGAGATTCGCTCCAGCTTGTTGCTACTATATATTAATTAAGTGGCAATATCACTTAGTTAAAATTGATTATTAAATAATGTTTATAAATCATTAATGTATTTTCTTAAACAATCTTGATTAAGATATATTTATGCTTTCAATAAATATTCAAGCAGTTTAAGACGTGCGGTTTTCTTGTCTATTAATTACATTTAAAGGTCCTACTTTCCTAAATAGTCTTGTATACAAAAAAACGTCTAATACGCTTTTCCAATAAATTTGGAAAGCCCTAAATCAGTTGATACTCAAATTGGCTGAACATCGAAAATAACGTAACCGGCATCGTTGGACTATTTCAGACTTTAGATAAAATTTACAGTTTTTCGAGATGTGTCAATATTGTTTCGAATGAGCGATATATTATATAAAAGTTATATACTTACCGTTTGTGTGGTGTATAAGTTGGAGCAACAATAAATAGCGATGATGAATTCCAAGTCAATACTAATAACAACAATGGTAAAACAACAAACAATAATAAAAGTCCCAAAAAGAACACTAATAATAAAGAGTCCAAATAAACATTAACAGTAACAATAAAAATAATCAACAACAACAATGACATAAACACAGTAACACTAGAGAGATAAATCCAAACGCACTAATTGACACTAATACCAATAAATTGAAATGAAATAATTTTAGAACCTCTTTTTTTTGTTTATATAGGGTCTACACCTAAATTGTACTAAATTATTTCTTAATTTTAGAATTAACCAATCCATACTTAGAAATTGTAATAAGGTCTATTAAGTATAAGCTCTTTATCTTTAAACCATGAGGACAACACACAAAAGGTTTAAAATTTTCAGTCATTTGCATTGCTATTTTAATTACTTTTAAATTACCAGTAATTTTAATCTAATCCAAATGTTTACTCCGGTTGATACTTGGTACTCGATAAAAACAAAATTAAAGAAATCTATAATATTCGATATATTAACTAAAGTTTATTTCAATGTAAAACTTTAAAATTTAAAATTTACATATATCAAATTTTTAAATAAAGCATTTTTAAAATATGCTTCAAGACGACGTGGAATTAGCAGATTAAAGCAAAAAATTTCAGTTATGAAGATTAACCGTTTCAAATCATATTATTTACAAAGTTTTATAGTGAAAACTGTTGCATTTATACAAAAATATAAAATATAAAATGACAATTTTTAATCTATATGGGTATGTTATTTAATTCAATTTTTAAAAGACTTTAGGTTAGAATATGCAACACATAAAATTTCAAATTGGTTCCTATAATAATGTATTTTGCTATCATTTATACGTGAAAGTAATGTTCCATAAATATACTTTCTTGCCTTTTATACCATTTACTGCATTTATTAGGCGTTTCATATATGTATTTTAAATTGATTGTGGTCTCTAAAATCTATCTCAAAAACTGAACAAGCACCTACTTTACAAATTAAAGCACCAACAAAAAGCAGTAACGATTTCCGAATTTTCGAACGAATATATAAAACTTTGGGGGCTAACTTCGCAGATGTTCTACAGGTGCTCTTGTGTAAACTATAATTGAAGCAATAAAACTAATTAATGCACCAGAAAATACTAATGAAGCACTAAACAATAACTCCAAATTCGACTCCACATTTTGGGAGGGGGCTGGCCGTAAAAAAATCTGTTATTTCAAAAAATATAAAAGCACAAACGAAAATAATTGAAGCACTAAAAGGCACTAATGAAGCACTAAAGAATAACACCAAACTAGATTCGATTGTGAACACTTTGTGGGCTGACCTTGAAAATAAAGCCTAAATTATCTCGGAAATTATGAAAGCAGCAACGAAAGTAATTGAAGCACTAAAAGGCACTAATGAAGCACTAAAGAATAACTCCAAACTAGATTCTATTGTGAACACTTTGTGGGCTGATCTTAAAAATAAAGTCTAAGTTATCTCAGAAGTTATGAAAGCAGCAACGAAAGTGATTGAAGCACTAAAAGGCATTAATGAAGCACTAAAGAATGACATCAAATTTAACTCGATTGTAAACACTTTGTGGGCTGACCTTGAAATTAAAGAAATCGTTATAGCTCGAAAACTAAGGAAGCACTAATGATACATATTAAAGCATTAAGAGGCACTAACGAAGCACTAATGATTTCCAAGTTTTCCAAGAAATATTTTAATACTTGAGGGCTAATTTTACAGACCTCTGTTATATTGCCGTATTCCCACAACCTTACTTTCCAGCAAAATAACGTTAAATCTCGTCCAGTAACTGTCACTACAGGGTTCCTTCATGAGGCCGCTGTTACCATTCTTTCCTGATCAGCAACATCGCGTACATTTTCACTCTTGGAAAATGAATGAGATACTATAGGTTGAATTTGATCTGTTCTCCCAATAAATGCAATTCAGCTTAGATGAAATACCATACCATAGGAGGATATCTACCTCAACATTTGAATCATGTTATACAGAACAGAACAGTGAATTGGCTTACAAGGAGCTCCTATTCATTATTGAATTTAAGAGATCTAGACTATTCAAATCATTCTCAAGTGTTTAACACTTAATGCCCTATATATACTCAATTGGCAACCAAAAAATTAGTTAAATATAGTTGTGTTTACTAAGTAATGCTTTTGCTGTCAGTCATGTCGGTATGTTTAATTTGATATTATTACTTAAACTAACTATTAAATATTGACTTTTAGACTTGAAACACATTTGAGTAATGTTTATAAGATTCAATTTATATATGGACATCTTATTTGTAATAAACCTCTTCCTTCCTATAGTTTTAGTTATTGCAATTTTCATTTATCTTTCAGAAAGTATAGCAGTTAAGTTAAAGTAGTAAATATAAAAATATAATATAATTTAAACTTTGTTTTTTCAAAACAATTATCTAAGCTATTTCTTATTCAATTAGTAGTAATTTTGTACTATCCGACTTTGGCCCTTATTATAAGCAGGAAGACCTCGGGCATTTTAATTGATATGCAATTTACCTAAACTTTGTTTTTAAAAATGTACATTAAATTGTGTTTAAATGCAAACACTTTCCAATTTTAATTTAAAAATGGATTCTTTAATTCGCACTGAAGGTTCAATATGATAAAAACAATGAAACAATTTCTTTCATATAAGAAATAAAGAATGATTAGATTGTTATTTATATAAATAAAAATATGTTTTGTAAAGTCATCATATTTTGTAACGTGGCTTTGCTTTTCCAAAACAAAGTTAAAAAGCCTTCTTTTAAATAATCATAGCATGTTCCATTAAACTTTTATAATATGATATTCTGGTTGATACACTAAAATATATATTTTTATGTAATTTCGTTTCACCTTTTAGAAAAAACATGTTTTTTTTAGGAGAACTTTCTTCTGCAATAGAAAGAAAACTTATTAACGGTATTAAACTCGAATAACTTGTTAAGTAGTGTAGACCCGTACGAATACATCTTTGTTTTCTGATTACCTTATGCATATATTGTGCAAATAAAGCCACAAAAATTGTATTCATAAAATCATCCAAGGTTTACGCCCCTAGGTATGAAAATATAATTAGGCAATACCTTATGTACGTGAGGTATCAGTTGCGGTGTGCAGCAGTTTCTTAAAGTTATAAGGGTTGTTTGCCCATGTATTATATAAACAAAACCTCATTTGCCACCCAGTTTATTCCAGTAATCCATAAATGTAATTCGTGTTCGGTATAAGTTTTATTAAGAATCGGTCGCACTATAACATAAACATCTATACAAATATCAATAATATTCTCCAAAATCTTTGTTACAAATGTTTCCTTTTATATGTCATCTAAATCTCCGCTAAAAATTTAACTGATCCATCATGAGTGACAGCTAACAAGATCTAAACCGTTCCATCATACAACCCTTCAAGTAAAATTGTCACCTTTAAATCTGATTAAGGTTGGAATTTCAAAAGTATTTGTTGCGTGAAAGGCAGAGTCCGGGATTACGGTACAACTGACGTATTAAAACTACTGAAATAATTAACAGTAGTAGATAACATTTATTTTTGTTTTAAAAGTATTTAGTTTTAACTTCTAATCTAGTAATTATGATTTTACACGTGTTAATTTAAATGTTGGTTTAAAAACACTGCTTAATTAAGGGTACATATAATACGTTAATTGTAGGTAAGATAAAAATACTTTATTAATTGCTACTATCAACTAATAATAGATATTTTATTTAATAAATTTGGTGAAGTATAAAAAATACGTGAACGAGAATGCGCCGAAGGCCGGCTTTGCCATTCAAAACCTGCAATGTTTTAGACAATGTTGCAAAGTGCAGCGCAATAATTATAAAAGGTAATATACAAGGTGCGTTTCATTCCAGCGCACATAAAATATCATTGAAGAATCTAATATTCGAAAATGTACACAATATGGATTTTTTTGATTGAATAATAATATATGTAAGGAAAATTACTTCCAGGAAAAGAGCACGTCCACGTTTCACCCGCTTTCGTAAGGGTTTCATCAGGACAGAAGGGTGTTTCCAGAATTTAGACGAAAATTATAATTTGTGTCTATTTATTTATACATGTTTTGAGGTACATATATAATAACTCTGTTTATGTCAATAAGTCATGGTGCCACCAGAATAAAACAAATATTATTTCGTTAAAATACGTTTCGTCAAATGGCGTCATACTAATTTTCAGGAACATATGCTGATTAGTAGCAATGTAAAAAACTTGTATTAGTTTCGCGAGAATGGAGAATTGTAATTTTCGCGTCATCGTTAAACATTATTTTCTACGTGCAAAAACAAAATATTGACAATATTATCCGGACTGCGTTCTATCAATTGAAATGATGCCACAAAGATCTTTCATGATCAATTTAGTCGTTTGTGTTGCATAAAAGAAGCTTACCGCAGTTCGGCTCAGTATAATAACTCGGAGAGTGGCGTGGCGATGCAGTACTACACTTGAGCTAGTCTCCAACCGTGCTATTTAGTGTTGTACGTAAGGAAAGAAGCAATAGTATGCTTGAAAAAGGAACCAGTCGAATGTATCTTTCCAACTCGTACACACAGGATCTAGACCACCAGATAATATATTGAATTAACAAATTGAGTTACAAAAGCGTCAAACTAGGTTAATTAGAACATCGCCTTAACGAGATCTAGGCCACCCGATAATATATTGGATTAACAAATTATGTTGCAAAAGCGACCCTAAAAATAAAGCACACGTGATATGCAAAAACAAAGAACAAGGTTACATTTCTCTGCTAACGTCAGATAAAGCAAGAGCAGAAATTAAAAAAAAAGGATAACAGTAATCAAATTTAGAAAATGCGGAAGTGATAAAATATCTGACAATACGTTAGAGAAGAACATTGTCGGTTGTTTAAAAATATCACAAAATTTTAAATTGACAAGTGCTACAATTACAACTTCTGGAAGTTAAATAATGTAGCAAAGACATATTGTAATGAAATAGTTGAAATGAAATTTTGTAATTATTTAGTTTATCATAATACCTAAAATTTGCTTGTAACTATATAAAGGATTTCTACTCGTTGAACTTTCGTTTGCAAATGAAACTTTAACGTCACACCTGGTATGTACAATTCAACTAAATGCTAGTAAATATTAGGCTAAACTTTATTCGTAATTTCTTTACAAAATTCCTAGTGTGAAATTGCTTGAAAGCCATACAACGTAAGAACAAAAATAATATATTAAGCCAAAAGTTACTCTGTATCATTTTATTGCCAAAGGTAATAATTTGAATGAACTTAGAAAACACATTATTGAAGTTCACCTAAAGGCAAGTATTTAAATTTGTTTCAGCAAAATACCTGTAGGTAGTAATTTAATTCGTAAAGTTACTTATTTTTATTTCAAGAGCTGGAATATAACGATATTGTTTCTTTAATGCAGGGATCCGAATTGTAACATTATTTTTTATGGTTAAGAAACGTAGATTAAGTTTATCATTCCTGGTCGCAAATGTCATAAAACAGCTAGAAGGATTAGACTGACCTCCATAACCACCTATCGGAGCGAGAACGCAAGTAAAAGATTTTGTCTTTGGCAGACCACATGTAGAAGAGCGCCAGACTAAAACTCAGATATCTTCGGATCCTGAAGACGATCAAATTTTATTATTTAATGGTGGAAATTACTCTAGTCGATTTTTCCAAGATCTGTTCCTTTGATAATTTACGTTTCCTTCCGTATTTGCGAAAGTCAATGATAACTTATGTTCCCCTCCTAAAGTTAATGCTAAAGTTAATGAAAAGGAATTAGTTCCAACTTAATTAACCCAAATCAAGCTCACTTACCCGTGGGGATAACGATCACAATCACGGTGAATCAACGGCTTCCAACTACTACACATTTTCTGCATCTGCGTATTATACTTTCTGCCATGTTTTGGAGCATATTAGTTTCTTTTATTCTAGCAACCGCATCATTTATTCGTTGTACAAGTTGTTCTTCATTTGCAATCTCCTCTACATAAACTAAAGTTTTTAAAGTGTCCCACAAGAATAAGTCCAGGCAGCTTAAATCGGGGCTTCTTGGAGGCTAAGTCACTGGACCACCGCGTCCAATCCATCGATTTGAGAATTCGCGATTTAACCATTGCCGTGTTTAAATGCCCCAATGGGCCGGTGCGCCATTGATTTGAAACAACATATTCATCCTTACGCCTAATGGTAAGTCTTCTAAGAGGTTTGGTAAATCATTTTCCAACAAATTTACAAAGTTGTTTGCAATAAGGCGATGAAGCAGATTTTGTGAACCTATAAGCCTGTCGCCGATCATTCCAGCCGATAAATTGACACAAAATCGTACTTGATAATTAGTTTAATAAACAACATGGGGATTTTCCTCAGCCCATTGATGCATGTTATGTATGTTAAACATACCATTGCGAGTAAATATTGCTCGTCAGTCCACAGAACATGTCGGGTGAAACCAGAATTGATTGCTTCTTGTCGAAGTAACCATTTGCAGAACCTTACCCTTTGTTGATAGTCTTCTGGAATCAATCCTTGGACTCTTTGGTAGTGATATGGGTAC